>VZQC01005063.1:3589671-3679855 GCA_009823505.1 Rhizomys pruinosus | reverse complement strand
AAAAAAAAAAAAAAAAAAAAAGATGAATGGTTTCCCTCATTTGTGAATGCTAACACCAAATCCCCAGTTGGCAGGCAAACTGAGCAAATTTATTATTATATTTTATTGTATCTGAAGGCAACTGTGCTATTCCAATGTGAATCGCTAAATGGGCTCTAGAATTGTCCTACCGCTTATATTCACACATTGTAATTACTATATATGGATGGAAGATATATAGTCATATTCTAAAAAGAAGAATGTAAAGTTACACATCTTTATTCCTGCATGCAAATTTACTCTTAAAATCTGAATCTTTAAATGTGTTTAGGAATCAACCTATAGTTTATTTTCACAATTTTTAATTTTGACTTATGTGTGGAGTGGATGTGTGTATGTTTGGGAATAATATAAATTTAAAAAAAGTTTTAAGAAGAAAAAAAAAAGATTTCCCAATGATAGTGAACTGATGGATAAACTGTAGCCAAATACACATGGCTGGAGAGGACATAGGTCTTAGAGAAAAACCTAGCTCTGACATCTCTAGATAAATGAAATTTCTTATCATAAGCAAAACATGGATCCTCATATTTACAGACAAGCATACTGTGCATCATTCATCAAGGAAGCTTCTTATTGCAATAATGGAAGGTGTAGCACAGCGTGTGTCACTTGGTAGGACTCCTGTATTGACTCTCATGCACCCACAGCTCAGGGGCAGTTGTGGACGATGGAGCAGAAAGCCTGTAAGAGCCAGGGTTGGTTCATAAACACAGGTGAGCAGCCAATTTCAGTCCATCCGAAGTTTCGTATGTGAACTTGTGGAAATGGTGGCATTGAGCCAAAGACCCACGATAGCTCAATTAAACAAGGCTCCAGTGAGAAGTCAGTGTCAGGCCAGCTATAGACTGAGAAATATTAGAGACTTATTGCTAGTAGGTGATATCTAGATGCACTGACTAGACTCCAGGGCCTGAATTTTCACTGAAGGATATCTGGATACAAATATGTGACGGAATAGGACTTACCAAGTATGATGGACTACATGAGATCTGGTGGGGGGGGGGGTCAGAGGGGCATGGATAGTAGAGGTTGTCTGAGCTTGATTAAGAAGTGTTCCAGGGGGCTGGAGAGATGACCTAGCGGTTAAGAGCGCTGACCGCGGGCTGGAGAGATAGCCTAGCGGTTAAGAGCACCGACGCTCTTGCAGAGGACCCAGGTTCGGTCCCCGGCAGGCACCCACATGGCGGCTGAGAACCGTCTGTAACTCCAATTCCAGGAGAACTCCAGTTCCAGGGGAATCCGAGACCCTCTTCTGACCTCCGTGGCATTGCACGACACGGGTGCACAGACCTTCATGCAGACACTACATTCATACACATACAAAAATAAAATAAATAAAAAAAATGCCTTTAAAAAAAAAAAAAGAGCGCCAACCGCTCTTACAGAGGACCCGGGTTCGATCCCCAGCACCCACATGGCGGCCGAGAGCCGTCTGAAACTCCAATTCCAGGAGAACTCCAGTTCCAGGGGAATCCGAGACCCTCTTCTGACCTCCGCGGCATTGCACGACACGGGTGCACAAACCTGCATGCAGACAGTACATTGATACACATACCGAAATAAATAAAATAAAAAAAAAAAGTGTTCAGGACAGCTGGGGCTACAGGGAGACCTGTCTCGAAAAGACCCACAAAGAAAAAAGAAAAAAAAAAAAAAAAGTGTTCTATGAAACTACAAATGCTCAATACAATTTTAAAAGATGGGCTGGAAGAAATGGCCTAGCGTTTAAGAGCCGACCGCTCTTTACAGAGGACCCGGGTTCGTCCCCAGCACCACATGGCGGTCGAGAATCGTCTGAAACTCCATTCCAGAAGAACTCCAGTTCCAGCGGAATCGAGACCCTCTTCTGACTCCGCGGCACTTGCATGACACGGGGTGCAAAAACCTACTGCAGACAGTAACATTCATACACATACAAAATAAATAAATAAATAAATTTAAAAAAATAAAAGAAAGAGAATCACTTTCTCGGTTTTGTTTTCAAGTTTTGGTTTCTCTATGCAACTTGTGTTTGACCACTCTGTAATTTATGTGGATTCACATTTTCTTATTCTTTTTTTTTTTTAATTTATTTTTTTTTTTTTTTTTTTTTTTTTTTTTTTTTGTATTTTCTTTTTTTTTTTCTTTTTTCTAATAAATTGTTTTATTGCTGCTTTTGTGCATTTCATACATTTTTTTCCAATTCCGTCCGGCTTATTTCCTTTCCCTCCCCCTCCCCGCCACCCCGCCCATCCCAGCCTCATCATTTGCATAATGTCTGCCTTTTCTCTCAGTTTTTTTTTTTTTTTTTTTTTCATTTTTAGCTATAAGTGATAATCCATGAGTACAAGCATCCTTCATGCAAAACCTATCTGCAGGCTGTTGTGCCCAAACACCTACAGCCCCACCATCCAGTGGGGGGTGACAGGTTGTTTGTTCAATCAAGTTGATCAAATGAGTGTCCAGACTACATTGCTGTAGTTTCACCATTCACCCCAATCGCAGCCCTTACATTCTACCACGCCCCCTCTTCCGCAGGTTGTTCCCTAGGCTTAGAAAAGGGGCACAGGTGGATGAGAGGTAAAACAGTCCACTCTCTCTGGAGCTGTTGACTTGGACTCTGGTCAATTCTGGCTGTTTCCTTTCATGGGCTGACAGTTTGTCCAGGAATAACCTTTCGATCCTACTGGCCTGGCGCATTATGGCGTCTCCGATTCACATTTTCAAGTATATATCCAGATAATATATTTGCTAGGAATAGTTAATTTCATGAATCTGTCTCATATGATTTTTCCAACATAATTTACTAATACAAATGTTCACAGATGTTTAATTATATTTCCTTGTTTTAATTGATCTAGTTGGAAGGAAAACTGACCTTTTGTGTCTTTTTCAATAATAGTTATCTATATTTTCCTCTATTAATTTGACATTTATGATTCCTTTGCTGGGCTATAACCATTTGTAATGTATCAATTTTTCTCTTGATCTATTTTTGTTCAGGCTATTGATTATAAAAAATTGTTTACATAATTGATTACCAACAGTTTTCCATTTAGCATTTATTGAAAATAATATTTGGCAGACACAACAAGATTAATAGATGATGCTATTAGCAATGAAAGTTTTGTTTGACTGATTGTTTTCCAGGCTGTGCCTAACCACACAAAGAGCTAAGGTCAGTGTTTTAGAATGGACTATATAAGTCATTCATAACAAACCATGGGATTGGGTTACTAATTGAGATTAACTTTAACCTAATCAGTTGTTTTGTATGTGTAATAAAAATCTTCAAGTTTATAGCTTGCCTTACCTCCCACTTTATTAGTTAGAACATTGCACAAATAAATTTTTATATTTATACTCACTTTTTTTTCAGAAAGGCTACTTTCATCAGCCCATTCAGAGCAGTTAATAATTTTTTATAAGTTTATTTTTATAACTTTTATGTGTTTTCATTATAAATTGATAATATATTCTTTGATAGGTGGTATTTTGCATTATATGTTACCCACAATTTTTAAAGATATTTCCTTCACTGTTTCCTCTTTTAGAAAACGACCTTTAAAGAAACCATGAAGGAAGTTGTCCTAGTTTGATTTCTGTTGCTGTGATAAACATCATGTCAAAACTAACTTGGGGAAAAGGTTTTATTTAGGCTTACAGGACAGTCCATCATTGAGGGAATCCAGAGCAGAAACTCAAGCAGGAACTGAGGCAGAAACAACTGAGGAAGCCTGCTTACCCTGGCTTGCCAAATACCTTTCTTTTACTCACTGCACAGGACTACCTGCCCAGCAACGGCCCTTAACAGGTGGGCTAGCCCCATCAAATATCCATTAAGAAATTAGCCAACAGACATACCCGATGAAGAAAATTCTTCAACTAAGGTTCTATTTTCCTAGGTCACCTTATTTTGTGTCAACTTGACAAAAACTAACCAGTAAAGAAGAAATTGGTACAATAATCAGACTTAACTTCCCAAGTTCCTTGTGTCTTTAGGCAATTTATTCCCTTCCAACCCAATAGGCACCATTTCCAATTACAATGGTAAATCTGTGGGAAGATCCAGTTTCAATTAGGGGCTAGTTCTCAGCTAGCATCCTTCAGGGCACTATTGGGGGTCATGGGGTTCCTCTGTGAGTGTATGTGTGTGTGTGTGTGTGTGTGTGTGTGTGTGTGTGTCTAGGTGTCTGTGTGTCTGTGTGTATGTGTGTGTATAGTACTTAAAACACAAATTAGAACTTAACAGTGTAGATAAACATATATCAATAATATAGGAACGTGGAACAATGCAAACCGCCACAACATTTTAGCATAATTATTGACACTGGCATGGAAGGAGTGGGGTCAAGGTCACTCAGGAGCCCAGTATAATGGAATAAAAGTGGAGGGTCATTTGTCCACAGCAGGAGGTGGGAAATTATATATATTTTTGGCTTTTTGAAATTATGTAGTATAGGTTGGTCTCAAACTTACATCCTCAGCACAGCCTCTACAGTGTTGAGACTGTACGCATGCTCCACTAAACTGGACTATTTTAGGCTCTACAGGCCAAGTAGTAAAACTTATTGTAAATATATTTCAACTTTTAAAAGTATAAAAAGCAAACCTGGCTTGCAGAAAGTGTCAACCTGGTCCACAGGTCAGTTTCTCTAGTGTACCTCAGGGCAGCCTTAGCTAGGACATGGGCAGGCTGAACTGTAGTAATCATAGCCATGTGTGGCCATCAAGGTGGAGAAATCAGATTTTAAAAGTTTTTATTAAAATGGTCACTCTAGTTACATGAAAATAAATGTTAGTTCAAAAGGGTGGCTGAGGACTGGAGAAGTAGAACTCCTGTCTCACATAAGACCCTGTGCTTCATAACCAGCACTGCACAAAAGAGTGGCTGGAAAATACGGAAGAAATAGAAGACTATGTTGCAGGGATCAGTGACTTAGTGGACAGAGATGGCTCTGAGTGTGACTAATAACAGAATTCAGGAAGATGTGGAGATGTCAGTCAATTTGAGATCAAGAATATAAGTGTCTTCTAAGACAGATAATGTCCTTTTTGGCAGTGCTGGTATTTATCCCTGGGCCTTGCTCATGTCAGACAGGTACTCTACCACTGAGCCCCAAGTCAGGATGCCTTGATCTTCACCTGGAGGCTGAGCAGTTTAAGTGCAAAAGATGAACATGTGGACAGAAGGGATGGATTTCTTGTCTGGGAGGACAGGGAAGGAAACATTTAAGGATGTGAGGTGGGAAGGCCTGAGAGGACAAGCAGATCAAGAGCAGAAGACACTATGCCCACTGTATGCTGTCTAAAACTCCATTAGGCAAAAGAGAAGGGTGCAGGATCAGATAAATATTATCCATAAAAATGTTATTGTGTTGGCTTCCTACTGTTTTAGAATGTCTCAAATCATTTTCTTCTTGAAAATAGAACTCAAAAAACAGAAGTTTCTGAAAGGGTCCCTTCTTCATTTTGAAATGGGTGAGCGTTGGCTCTTTGTAGTTCACCAAAATGGTGTACCTCACTCACTGCAGACACATGGGGATTTTTTTTTTTCATTCTTCCTTGGAGAAAGAGGATTTCTTGACTTTCAATGTAGGATGCCACAGGATACTGGGGATATCTTTCAGACTAGGACAGGTGACGTTTGAGTCTGGTAGGAGTTTTGGGTGGCTGAGCCTCCTCCATCTCATTTTTCTAGGTATATTTGAGTCTTCTCTCAGTGGTGAATGCTCTATCTGATGCACTGGGAGGTCTCGCCAGCCCTTGCATGGGAGACAGGTAGAGCTCACCAAAATCTTCTCCAGAACTGGGTTCCCAGGCTCTCTGTAATGGTTGTTGTTCATTTTCTGTTTGAAAGAGGTGAAATGAACAACACCTTCCAACTTGAAATTTTAAGTAAGTATCACTGGAATCAATCGAGCTATCTGTTTGGGGGATGGACGTTTGCATACTTTTGCTTTTGCTTCCTTGACACTTTGAGGAAGATTTTAATTTCCCTGTATTAGCGCTTATCTGTCTACTCTCTCTTTTCATGTTTATACCTACTTTTCATTTGTTAAGATTTAGACTCTAAGATGACTTCTTTTTTTAAGCACTCTTTCTTTGATGACTTTTCCTAGGTGATAATATAATTTGGTTCTTGTTCCACAGGCATTTTGTTCAATATTTTTTATTTTTTATTTTTTAGGAATTCACATTTTCCCTTTAATTTTATATAACTCTAAAATATGCATGCATACCCTCCACCCATATTAAGCATGTGTACATTTACTGTTCGGTCTCCACATTTAGTTCATCTCATTTCAAAAGACTATCCTGCCAACTGACTGGTTTGTTAATCCTCCACGTCACACTGATTACTAGAATCATTCTTTAAGTGGTTTTGGAAAGAAACAAGGCTAGTTGTGACATGCCCAGTAGACTTGGCTAAACCTGAGTCAAAATTGTTCCCCAGTGAGTGAGTCCGCAGGAACAGGAGGTGATGGCTGTTTTCTGTTTGGGGTGACCAGCTAGTTTCTTCAAGAGGAATTTGTGGTAAAGCCTTCACAGATGAACACCTGCTCTGGTCACCACTACTGACGACAGCTCCACAAGCACTCACTTCCTGGATGTAAAGAGTTTCTTTAGTTTTGTGGGAAGCCAGCTTCTCTTTGAGTGTGGACAGCTGGCTTGCGGGTAGTCACACTTTCTTCTCACCTATAGGTTTATGACCTGGACTTTTAATACTTTGAACTTTGCATTCATTTTCCAAAGATAAAATTAATAGTCTATTATTTATTGTCTTAGTAATTTACTAGCAGTGTAGAATTGTTAGCAATTACTGGGCATGGTACAATTATAAAGGACTTACATTTGATAATCTCTGCCAAGTTTTTATTCCTTTTATCTTTTATTTACTTATGTCTTTAAGACTATTGTTTTTCATAATATATTATTGAATTTTAATGTATTTCATAAATACATCTTAACTATATTTAGTCCCCCTCTACTATCTGCAACCCCATAACCCACCCTCAGGAATTCGTACATTCTCTCATATATGTTAAGGCCTATCAAGTCAAGGTTGTGTCCCCAGGTGGCCCTTGGTGTGAGTTCATCCACTGGTCAGTCTAGCTAACATCACTCCCTCTAAGAAGACCAGCTCTCCCTCATCCATCAGTGATCAGCAGCCAATAGATCCCCATCTAAGTTTTGGGCTCCTTACTCATTTCTACAGTTTGATGCTGGGTTTTCATCTGGTTGGGTTCTTCACAGTGTATTCTCTCACCATTGCTGCAAGTTCATATGGGCAATTTCCCAGCCACCTAGAAAACCCTTGTGGTCATCTACCACTCTTGGTTCTTATGATCTTTCTGCGCCCTATTCCAGAATAGTCCTTAGCTCTGGGTGGAGGAAGCTTAATATAGGAGTCCTTTCCAAAGATATACACTTGTGAGACTCTTATTCTCTACATTTTGGCCAGTTGTAGCTTTTGTGATAATTACCATCTGTTATTTGGTGGAGCTTCACTAGTGAGAGTTGAAAGCTGCATTAATATACTCTTTCCTCTCCTCTGATATGTTCTGTCAACTTTGGGTGTAGAGGTTCCATTATAAATGTGTCACTTGGTACTAGACATCTCACAGACCCTTATTATTTGTGTTTGAACAGTTGTGAAACTCTTGTAATAGTGCCCATCCATTACAAATGAAGCTTATTTGAAGAGTGGGAAGAAGTGGTGTACTTTTCTCCTACCTTCCCTTACCTATCTTTTGTTTCTGCCACCTAATGCCTGTGATGCTCACATCCTGGGAGCCTGATCTGGTTTCCTCTTCCACTGCACAAGCTGCAACTACTGCTGCCATACTTGGGAAAAAAGTCTCTTGATTATGTTACATTATATAGAAAAGGTGACTGAATACTGTGGATACAATTAAGTTCTCCAGCTGGTTTAACATATGTCAATATGGGGAGAATTTCCTTGATGATCTGCGTACTATTTTACTCAGTCAAACCCTTTAAAATCAATCTAGAAGTGAAAAAAAAAAAACAAATTAAAAGGGTGCCATCGTATTGGCTTTGAAAATGGATAGTGCCTAGGAGAAGCTTAATATTTGCAATATAAAAACTACAAAATCAAACAACAAATGTCAAATAATTGATTCATTAAGTGCAGTGATGAAATTGACAAATCTCAAAAGATGAAAAACAAAAGGCAAATTAATATATGAATACCACGTTAACCACTAGCCACCAGAGACACACCATGTTACTCCAGGCTGAATGACAGTCACTAAGAAAACAACAACAAGTGCTGGTTAAAATATGGACAAAAAGGAACACTTTCGTACTGCCATTGGAAATGTAAATTAGTCTAGGTATTATGGAAGTTAATACTTTTTTCTCAAAAAAATTAAAAACACATCTGTCATATGACCCATCTCTGCCTCTTGTGGGTATTTAACCAAAGGGCTCCAAGGAAACAGATCACAAAAATACTTGTACATCAAATTTTAGTGTAGCACTATGCATAATAGCTGAATTTGGAAACCAGCCTAGCTGTGCAACAAATAAAGGAACAGTAAATAAAATGTCCCATCTCTGCACAGTGGAATGCTTTTAGCATTAACAAATAAAATGATGGCATTTACAGAAACAGTGATGCAACTGGAAATAGATATATTAGGTAATTAAGATAGTCTTAGAAAGACAAATATATGTTTCCCTCATATTGAGAATTTTATTCATAAATTTTATGCAGATACAACTATCATATATGAGTATATGACAAGTAAATAGAAGTAAATGTTCTAGGGGTGGAACGTGATCTAACGGGATCAGAGGGAAAAGAAAATAGAGCGTGGCATCTTGTATGGAGAATATATTCAACATCAAACACAAACTTATGTGAAAACTTAAATATTTAGGAAATCTTGAAGCACTATAGAACCAGAAAATATTGTGAAAAATGTCATAGTTAAACATCATATGACCTCAATCATCTGTCGAAACTCAAAGAGTTTGTTTGAAGAATATAATATTAGTTACTAGAGGCTGGAAAAGGTAAGAATTTAAAGAGACCCAGGGCTGCTGATTTCAGACTGCAATGCACAGGAGGATTGCATTCTAACAATCCATAACACACTAGGAAAAGTGCAGTTTCCAGTAATTTACTGCGTACATATAAAAATCAAGGAGTGGTAAATGTGAAGCTTTTCAAAAAATACATTAAATGGTACATTTTTAGGAGGAGGAAAATTAGGTTACCTTTCTTGAACCACTAAACATTATCTACATCCTTTGAATTATCACAATTCACCCATAAAAGCACATATTGAATATCATAAGGTAGTAACCCTGGAAAGAGGTATCTCTGCCACACTGTTACTCAAATGTTTTTTGTTTTTTTTTTTTTCTCAAATGTTTTAATAGCTACTTAAACTCAGATTGAAAAACAACAAAAACAGAGAAATCTCAGTAAAAACCACTTCTGTATGTCCTGGAGGGATGGATCATTTCTGGCACATTCCTTTAACAGGTAGCCTTCATTTGTATATTTTGTGGATAGTCTAAAGTATGACTTTTGCATGTAAATCTAGGCATGCATGCCAATTTATAGAATATTAAATAGAGAAGAGCCCAAATTTCCAGTCTTTCTTCCCCCACCCTGGAGTTTCTCCCTTGGCTTTCCATTTTCTACATATTTATATACTATGATATGTGGGCCAGATGACAATAGGCCATTAAATCATTCTGAGTTTCCAAGTCATGCTGAGATTTTTATTGCTGAGTAGTTCCAGGTTAGGTGAAACAAAACAAAATCACCTTTTATCAGTCAGTGTTTTATCTCACAGATACTTTAGAGCAATTAATATACCATTAGCAGGCAATTCTCTATCCCCTTTAGAACCAGTTCCCAGGGGCTCACAAAAAGACTATGCTATTGTCTTAAGGACTGCAAGTGTGGTCATGGAAAGGCAGGCCCAAGGAAGGGAAAATCCACTAATCTATTTGCCTGATTCCATAGTTTGCTTTAACTTTGAATTATGTTATGGGCTATAGGATCATAGTTTCGACAGTGTCCTGGAGTTTGGTGTAGCCAATCTGAGCTCTTGGAAAACATAACCAAGCACAATAGTAATTACTCTCATATGATATGTCCATAGAATTTTGGACTAATTGTAGTTCATGGTTATTAATAGCTTTACTCAATATTTTGTTCAACTTTACCAAACACTTTGCTACTTTGAAATTCATGCATTCCTTCCAGTATTTTTTTCTTCCTCTTTCTTTGTTCTTTGAAAAACATTTGAAGTTTCCTTGTGCAGATCTTTTAGTAATAAACTATTTTACTTTTGTTATCTAGAAAATATCTAATTTTTGTTTATTTATTTATTTTTTATTTATTCTTGTATGTGTATGAATGTACTGTCTGCATGCAGGTCTGTGTACCCGTGTTGTGCAATGCCGCAGAAGTCAAGAGGGTGTTGGATTCCCCTGGAACTGGAGTCAAAGATGGTTCTCAGCCACCATGTGGGTGCTGGGGATCGAACCCGGGTCCTCTGCAAGAGCATTCGGTGCTCTTAACCACTAGGCCATCTCTCCAGCCCCTAATTTTTGTTTATTTATTCTTGCTGAATAATGTTTCGATTACATAATTTTTGGCTAACTGATGATTTCCTGATTTTTTTGCCTTTTTACTTAAATTCCAGTGTTCCTCATAGACATCTGAGGATAATACTCATTATTTACCTTAATTGATTACACTTTCCTTTTCGGTCCTTTAAGATCCTATGTTTTTCTCTGGTGTGTTCTCTATAGAGCATGTAAGGACCTATATGTATTGCAAGGAAATAATTATCCTATCTTAATAGATTTGTGACTTCAATTAATTTTTGAAAATTAGTCATTTCATCAAATAGTGTCCAATATTCATTCTTTCTCTTTTATCCCTCTGGAACTCCATATTGACATAAATTTGATGTCTTTATTGCCTATATTTCTTAAACCTTTTATAATTTCCATTTTCTTATTTTTATTTTCCTAATTGTATAGTTTTTTGAAATCTATCTTAGGTCTTAAAATTCCTTTATTAGCATATTCATTGAATTATTTAAATTGCAAATATAATCTTTTTTTAATTTTTACATATTCTTTATATGCAGTGACTAATCATTTTAAAATAACATCATTGATAAATTTTCAAATTTTATTATACATTTTGGATTTCTAAATTTTAGCAACATAAGCCACTAAGCATGTTGGATATAATGTATATATATATATATATATATATATATATATATATCCAATAATGCAAATTTTCATATAGTTCTTCACTATAGGGAATGGTGATGCCTAGAGTGGGTGATTTTCCCACCTCAATTAATGTAATCAATATTATTACCCATAGACATGGCAGGAGGTCTATTAACCAGGCGATTTTTGATTCTTCAATTTGATAACAGTAACCATTCCAATTTCATTCCTCACTTGTTTGAAACCAAAACACATCTCTTTTAAGATATAATCTTTCACATCTCATTCCCAAAGCCTCATGACCATGATAAATGACTCTGCACAAAGAGGGTAAAACATCTATACAGACTTCTGGCCCTGAGATGCCATGAAAGCAGGAAAACATGATATAATAAATACTCAAGGAAGAAGTCCTAGATGTGAAGGCACATAGAATAATAATCAGATACCAGAAACAGCCTACTTGAGGTTTAATCACCAGGAAGAGCTGACTGAATTGCATGAAAAGTGTAGGGAGTTGCTTACTTGGTTGATTTGCACGAATAGCCAAATGTAGCAGAAAGTTATGGAGATGTAGGAATATGAAGCAAAAAATGAAGTGTCTATGGATTTTCTCTGACCTAGAAACAAAGTGCCTGGATTTGTTCAAAAATTTGTTTGTTCAAAAATTTGTTCAGAATCTCAAGCTAATTATAATCCCTCAAGTAATGGCATGATGCCCTCTGATCTAGAGAAGAGACTGAAGAAAACTGTGAAGATAACCAGAAGATGGTTATCAAGTATATGGCAAGAAAGTCCAGGAAGCCAATAACCTTGGTATAGAAAATTACAAAGATTCCATGAGGTATCAATAGACAATGCACACAGAGGCAGCAAAGGAGCTTTTGTCTGCCTGTGGAACAGGATGATATGACATTGAAATGATCATAGATGGGACCTTTGATCACATAGAAGGGACTACCCTGTGGGTACCATCACCAGAACATCTACTAAGCTATGTTTATAAGCTGATGGAGCTCTTCCAGATTCTATTGCTAAGACCTTTAGAAAGCTTCTGTCTCTTCCTTCAGAGTCCCTGAGAACAATCTGAACACTCATCTTGCTTCTGATAAAGACAAGAGTCCCAAGAACTGACTGTTTGTCTTTGATGCACTGGATGGAGAAAGTGAACACCCTGCATTTCAGTCTGGGCTCCCAATCATGAGCATGGACCAAGGGATTAGGCTTTAGGAAGCATTTGGAAGCAACTGTGAAGTCAAGGGTTCTCTGGCAATGATGCTGAAATTAATAATGTTGGATTTGATAGTGCTGGAGCTTATTTCTTAGCAGCTTGAAATTATTTTGAAAGCCCATCTGGTCTGTAGATGAATACAAATTACAGCAGACAATCATAGAGCACAGTGCAGAACTTTCAGGAAAGTTCCTGCTGATGATTCATGAATAGTCTAAGAAAGTTACATCTAAACCCGCAAACTCTGGAATCCACACAGCAAAGTCTACATAAAGATTGTGTTTGCATGATCCAGGTGCAATGATATTACCTGTACAGGACAATTTGTAGTGAGTGGATATTTTGAATAAAATAAAATAAATTGCTTCTTGGATATCCAATTAGAGAGTGAAGTCAGACAGATGGACTTACTCAGGAGGATTACTACTCTAGATGTAAACCTGGCTAGTTCTCAGCTCCTGAGCTGTTCCTCTGGTGGCCTATTCAAAGTCACTGTTCTCTGGACAAAAGCTATCCAGCAGACAGTGAGTTGGATTCAAATGAGGCCCTGAGCGGCCTGAGTTGTCTTCAGCCCTGTCAGCAGTTACGTGGCAGCAAGCTCAGTTGAGGGCTCTCTTCATCTCTTTTTTTAAATTTAATTTTTAAAAACATTTTTATTGAATTTTGTATATTTCATACAACAGTTCTTAAACAAATTTAGATAACTTTACCAACCATGCCCCCCACCACCCTACACTCCTCATGCATTCCTCCATACATGTTAAGTTATATCCAATCAAACATTTGTACCCATATGTCCTTCAGTACAAATTCATTTACTGGAGTCTAATCAGCCTATCTAACGATCTTAAGTAAGGCATACTCTCCCTCACCCAGTAGTAATCAGGCTCCAACAGCCCCTGGCTAGGGCCACCTGCCACCTATTTTCCTTGATCCACTCTGGACCCTGGTCTGATTGAGTTGGTATGGACCTTGTGCTCAAAACCACCATTGCTGCAAGTTCATATGTTCAAGCTTCCAGTAGCCTGGAAGCCTGTTTCCCTGTGTTCATGGACAAGTCCTGGCTCTTATTATCTACCTTTTCAATCCCTCTTCCATAATGTTCCCTAAGTACTGAGTGGATGAGGACTGTGCTCACAGTTGGTAAGTAAAGTTCTTTAAAAATAGCACAGCTCTGTCATCAGTTCAGTGGGATCATCTCCCACCCCCCATGCCAGACTCTAGGACTATTACATTAAATCCATATCCTAGAGCTGGAGAGATGGCTCACTCATTAAGAACACTGGCTGCTCTTGTAGAGGACCTGGGTTCTGTTCCCAGCACCCATATGATGGCTAACAGCTGTCCATAACTCCAGTTACAGGAGATAAAGACTCTATCTTCTGACACCACGGGCATTGGAAGACATGGGTGTACTTACATGCATGGAGGCAGTGCATCAATTGATACACATTTGCAAAACAATTGATACACATCCAGTTAAGTGCTGAACTACTGAAGTCACTAAAATTTCAGACACTTACAATTCTTGAACACTTTCAATAACACTTAGTCACCAAGAAATTATAATAGATTGAGTTTGCAGAAAACATTCATTTTAGTTGATTCAATATGCTTGATTTTCCCATAACTTATGAAACGGTTCCATAAAAGAACAATCCATGCATTAAAAATACCTTGTATCAGTTATCCATTAGTATAAATAAAACAGGCCAGGAGAAGCCAAAAATAGTATATTGAGATAATTCCAAAAAGAAAAATATTCTCATAAAATATAAAATAAATTTGATAAAACAGAAGTATATCAAAAAACTTTAATCTCTTTATGTTATAATAAGTTATATCATAAGCCTGGCCTGAAAATTTCCTACCTTTTGGAATTTCCTATAATATGAATATCAGTATGTAGCAGTTTTCTACCCACTTACCTCTGTATAATATTGAAATAAAATGAAACAATATAAAAATGAACAGTTTTCCATAATGCATTCTCTACTGATTTCATAGTGAGACTGAAGGATATAATAGAATCAAGAAGGATATCATGTATATTAGTGTAGAAAAATGACCTAGTATTTATGAATCTTCTAAGTCATCTTAGGAGGAGGAAACATTTGAACTCACCTCACAGGACTAATGAGGGGAAAGATGAGGTAACAAGTTATACATTCAAAGTAAAGTGTTTAAAATGCACAAAGCTTCAATAAAAATTGGCTTTAAAAATAGTAAAGCATTTAAAGGATTTACAACCGGTTGGATTTTTGAACTTTTTATTACTTTATTTTAATTGTATGAGTGTATTTGCTGGATGCGTGTAAGTACACCTATGTCATACAAAGCCTGTTGAGGTGAGAAGATGGTATCAGAACTTCTGGAACTGAAGTTATGGATGGTTATCAGCAGCCCTGTGGGTGGTGGGATTTGCCAGAGCAACCAGTGCTCTTAAGTACTAAGTCCATCTTTGCTGTTTTGAAAAATAAATAAATAAATAAATAAATCACTCTTGACTTCCTTTGTGGAATTTTGGTTCTGATGGGTTTATTGTTTGCTTCTCACAGAGGCTTTTATTAAACCTTTTTCAGTTGCAAATAAAGTCAATTACAATTAAAATCATGCATTTTAACACTGATTATCCAGAAGTGAGAAATCTATAAATAGCATTAAATATTAAATGTTTCATAGATCCACTTTCCATGTGGCTCAATGTATGAAATCTAGTGTATTAACTTCAAGGGATATCTTCTAATTTTCATTCTGTAAAGAGTACATAAAACTATGAATTTGTGATAATTTTATTTCATGGAGTAATGTAGATTCCCCACTTAATAGATGCAAATTTCTATGTGCATCGTTTTAATTTCACTTTTAGAAAAGCTAATCTTCAACAATCTTGTACAGTAAGGAATGACAATTTTGTGGAAGAGAAGGAAGGAGGGAATGAAAGAGGAATGGAGGGAGAGAGGGAGGGAGGGAGGCAGGGAGGAGAGATGATAGATAGGTAGATAGATGATAGATAGATAGATAGATAGATAGATAGATAGATAGATAGATAAGATAGATAGATAGATAAGATAGATAGATGATAGATAGATAGAGTTGTTGGGTGGATGTGAATGTGTTAGCCAGAGGTCAATGTCATTGGATCTCTCATTTAGTCCCTCTCTACCTTACTTTTCAGATAGGTTCCCTCGATGAGCCTGGGGCTCACTGGCTGGATTTCAAGCCCAGGCATCCTCATGCTTCCTCCTCCCCAGCATTGGAAGTACAGGTCCCTGATATTTGTAATATGTGATGAAACTCAAGTCCTTATAGTTAATATACAGTATATAGTCTATTCTAGTACGGTACTGAAAGCAATATACAAAATTACCCATCTTCTCAACCTGAATGAATTTTTACTGGTAAATATCCTGCTTGTTTTCTCTTATTATTTATTTCTTATGATAATCCATATTTGTGCTATAGGTATTTATAGACAGTGAAGAACAATATCTAGATATAGTGGATAAACCCGATAAGCTCTAAGGGACTAAAGGGCTCACCTTGTATGTAGTACAAGATTTAGATTGTGGATCTTTCTCAAGTGATGTACATAGAAACAAGATTTTGTGTAGATATTATCAGAATAAATGCAGTAGATCAAGGTGCATCTGGGCAGACATTTTAGAAATAAATCGAATTAGCATGCCAAGCATATATCCTTCTTTACTTTGATCTTTTTTTTTAACAGAACATTTATTTGGTTCAAACACTTCCTCTGTATATCTTACTGCTTTAGGGATTGCTGGTGCCATAGCGAGATCCATAGCACAAGTGGGTCTTAATAATTTATGCCAATCTGTCAGTCCCAATCCATTCATGAATGTTTGGATTATTAGAATCTACAGAAAAGCATTATTGTAGACAACAAACAGGAAGAAAAATATGCTTGGGGGAGGTTCAGTTTGGATTTCCTGCTGGTAGTGCACATCTCTAATCCCACCACTTGTCAGGAAGAGGTAGGAGATCTCTGTGGAATTGAGGCCAGCCTGGTTCCCACAGTGAGTTTCAGGCTATCTGAGGATACAGGGAGACCCATCTCAAAAACAAAATAAAATAAACCAAAAGAAAAGGAACAAGTAAACAAAAAGGTAATTTCTTGATGTTCAAAGGAAATTTTTAAAATGAGTCTTTTTGAAGTGATTATATCTCATTATACTTGCTAGACCTATTGGAATACATAGTTTGAGGACACTGTCTATACACAGAAATATACCAAGTCAAGAAACATTTATTTTATCAGTATGCCCATTGTCTTTCTGCCATTTGGGACTACCCTATATTACATGATGCATCTCTTTACTATTTAAAATATTTTCCTTGTTCATTCTTATGCTTAAATGAAAATAATCTAATAAATAAATGCATAAATAGAATAAATAATGAGTTTAAAAGAATAAGATTTTTAGGTACTTTATCCATTTTTATTTTATTAATACTTATCAATCTACTTATCAACATGAGAATTCCCTGATGTCAAGTTTCGTTATAAAAAAGGCATGTTGTGTTACATTTGGGTTGGCAATTGTGGTAACTTTAGGAAGCACTCTGCCTCTCTAACACGTGACACCTAATAGGACACAAAATATGTAGCCTAATGGTCAAGAGAACTTTATTGCTCTATCAGAGGACAGGAATTCCAATTCTAGCATCTACACTGGCGACTCACAACTGCCTACAACTCAAGCTCCAAATGGTATACCTCCTCTATTCCATGAGCAACCGCACACACACACACACACACAAACACATAAAAAAAATAAATTTTTACAAAATAACCTTTTCTGGGCATGGTGTTACACACTTATAATCTCAGGAGGCAGAGGCAGGTAGATCTCTGTGAGCTTGAGGCCAGCATGGTCTACTTAGTAAATTCTAGGCTATCTGGGCTACAAGGATGCTCTGTTTCAATATCACCCCAATAAGAAAGAAAAAAAGAAGCTTAAATTCTTCTTCACAGTAGGTATATACCTCATTTATTATGGTGGTGGCATGGAGAGATATGTCTGAAATGTAATTGTACTAACTTAATTTCTTTGTAAAAATAAGAGATCTAGAAGTAAAATAAGCTATTTATATCCACAATGAAGTCTGAATTGTTTTACTCAACCTGAAAGCAGATAAAAATTCTCAATATTTCTCTAGCACCTGACCCTTCTCTGAGACATTTTGTATTAATATAATTAGTACATCATTCAAATTAGCCTTTGATAGTATTGAATTCAGCAAATTAATGATGCTTTAGCATTAATACCAAGCTATTTTCATTAGTGAGACAGGATAATATAGAGAAGGGCACAGGGAATGCTTAGGGTTAAGTTGCATATCTATTCCAGCATGATATATAAACTTGTACAGTTCTCTGAGATAGATAAAACAGTGTGCATATTCAACAGCATAAAATTGCATAGAAGGTACATGATAAGCAGTAGGCCTCAGTAAATGATATTTATTGTTTGGAAAGAACTTAATCATCCTCAGGTAAATGTTCACAATTTCATAATGTAGGCTGGGAATGAAGTTGATTTTTTTTAAGCCATACCAGTAAGATTGCATGCCAGGGTTCTTTCCCACAGTGTTGAGTGTTGAAAATGTTTCTTCCATATCAGTAGTTATATGCATGTTAGAACACAATAGTTCATTCCGAATTAACAGCTTTTTATCTATTATTATTTTTTATGTGTATGAATGTACTGTCTGCATGTAGGTTTGTGCACCCGTGTCGTGTCGTGCAATGCCACGGTGGTCAGACGATGGTGTCGGATTCCCCTGGAACTGGAGTTAAAGACAGTTCTCAGCCACCATGTGGGTGCTGGGGATCGAACCCAGGCCCTCTGCAAGAGCAGTCATCACTCTTAACCGCTCAGCCATCTCTCCAGCCCCTTAACAGCTTTTTTGATACCAGATGAATAAATCTAAAATGTACAATATATAACTAATTGCAAAATATAGAATTTTCAATTGGACAGTTAGAGCCCACATGAATGTTGGGAATCGAAATTAGATACTCTGTTAAAGCGGCCAGTGCTCTTATTTACTGTGTTATCTCTCCATCCCCTTAATTTACTTCTTTCTTAATATACTTTTCAGACCATGCCATTGCAGTCCAGTTGCATGAGACAAGTCTCAGACAAGTTGAAGGCAATGTCCAGTATAAAGCATTGTAGCATACAGACATGCAGATATAGCTTATCTGGAAACAAGATATATACCTGCTCCAATAGGAGAGTAGAGGAAAAGTTTCTTCAGGTGTAAAGCCAGTCAGGACAAAATAAATCATAAATGTGTGCTGGGAAAGAACACTTCAGGCAAAAAGCATAAAAAATGGCTCTGCAAAAACAACTAACTTTTCTTTGGTTTCTGAAATACAAGCTGTCAGACAGGAAGTGATGATTTGACATTGGACTCTATGTGTGTTAAAGAGCAAGTGAGAAGTTCTGAATGATTTGGACAGTGTGCATTTACTTTTAATTTGGTCCATTCAGCAGCAAAATAAATTTGGATTTCAAGGAAAACATGACAGAGTTAGGGAATCAGAAGTTTCATACTGGGCTGTGGAAATGGGAGTGGCAAAGAGTGGACTCTCAAGATGTTTTACTTCAAATAAATATGTCTATAAATATGTTTTTTTGGGGCGTGTCTTATAAATAACTCAGTGCTGGGATTAAAGGCATGTGCCACCATGCCTGGCTAATACTAATATTTATAAAAGTAGTATAAATACTAATATTTATAAATGTAGCATATGTTTACATGCTAGGAGAAAAGAGACTTTAAAGAAGCTGTCTACAATTTTGACAATGATCTCCAGGGATGCACATTTCAATGAATCATCACTAATGCTTGGGTGGTCTCTTAGGTGTTAAAACCACATTCAATTCACTTGTGGTTCTGTTACTAATTCCTCACCCATGCTCCTGCAAGTTACCTTAATAAACTTATAGTTTCCTAAGACTTTGGTAGAATAATTTATTTGGTCTATGTACCAGATCTAGGGTGAATAGACATCACATGTGCAAAGAATTTAGATAATATTTTTATCATTCTAAATATTACAGATTTTTTTCACTGAAATTTTGAATTAAACATTACAATTAATTAATTT
Organism: Rhizomys pruinosus; assembly: GCA_009823505.1. Classification (NCBI taxonomy): domain Eukaryota; kingdom Metazoa; phylum Chordata; class Mammalia; order Rodentia; family Spalacidae; genus Rhizomys; species Rhizomys pruinosus. Next base: position 3,660,218 of record VZQC01005063.1, on the reverse strand, counting down.
TTAGTACTTAGATAATTCCTATACTCATTAATGTGCAAAGTATTTCTTTGTATATATACATGAGGATTTCATATGCAAACTAATAGCAAATACTTGGTAAATACTTTGTGCATTCTTATACACTTTCATTCAACTGATCTTTTATTTTCTCATTACTGTGAAATAATTATGTGTTTAATTCTTGGCTGTTATTAATGATGAGGAATGGGATTTACTTTTTAATTCATAGATATGTCAATTATATAATTTCATTTGAGCTCATTTTGATATTACTTTTTGTGCAAAAAAATCTTCTAGCTCTCTTTTCTATTTGGCTGCCTTTTCCTTTGTTGCCTGTACTGTTTATTAATAAATCCAAAATGATGGCTAGATAAGGAATGTTCTATTCAGATAAAATATTCTGTCTCAAAATTATTTAACAAGCTCTCTTCTCTACTCCTGTCCATTAGAATGAGCAGAAGTCCATAACTGTCTCTAATTCCTTATTTTAATTAATGTAAATTAGCTTGATTTTCTCAGGACCTTTCATTTTTTTAAATGTCTAAAACTATTTGCATACCAATCCAAGTAGCTAACAGGAAATGTTGAGGGCTTAAGATTTTCTATTTTCCCCCTTTCCTATTAAGAGACATTTAATCCTTATGAGCTAGGGATAGAGAGTGAAAGAGTGGAATAATTTGGAAGTTTAGCATGATAAAATTATATTTAATTCTGTCTCTTTGTAGAGGAATTCAATTGAGGAGAAAAAGGAAGACATTTAAATTTCAGCACCATTTTCAGATTTCTGTTTCTTAGATACAGACAAGAGTTCTTTGTCCCATTGCTGGACAAAGATCCCCACACGAGACACCGTCTTCCCAACACTGTCCCTACTTATTCCCACTTGCCATTGGCAAAATCATGTTTTCCCAAAGAAATGCAGGCAAACCCTAGTGAAACACTATGTTATCTCATGTACTGAAAGAGATTTTCATATGTAATTATATTTAAAGACCTTGGATTCCCACATAAATTCAATCTACATGTGGTGCCCCAATATCTGGTGCCCAGCGTGGTTTTTTGAGCCCCGGTGCTGGTGAGGCATCCCCTTCCTTGTTTGGTGAGTAGGCCCCCTTCTGTGTTCTTTGCGCTTTTGGACATGGGCTAGGGTGAGTGCCTGGCTCCCGCCCCCACCCCACAGACCCCCCCCTCCCTTACCATTTCCTGCCCTCATGGATAATATTCCTCCCCACATTTGGGAGTCATGGACGGCTGCCCCATTCCTCCAGACTCGTGGCCTTAAAATGAAATCTGGGTACTTGGATTCATTTGGGAGGAGGCCGTTTGCATTGCCTCTCCTCACCATAATTATTGCAAGCCATAAGGGCTCCTCAGCAGAGGATGTTCTGCATGAGCATAACTCAGCCTTCCACAAGAACACCTGTGTCCCTGACTTTCACCAGGAGGAGGAAGTTTGCCCCACATCCCCACCCCCCAAACTCCCTTCAGCTGCTCCTGATAGGGATACTCATTCGCCCCCCCCCCACCAATATACCCTCAGAGGGGGGCCCAGGAAGCTCTCTCCCACCTGAGGGACTAGAGGGACATCTCATTCAGCTGGCTGTATCTTTTGGGTAATAAAGAGCTCAGTTCTTTTTATGTTCATTTTGGTTTTGTTTAAACTCAAGTTTCTGGTCTGGGGAGATGGAGGACGCCCTAACTCACCACTGGTAAAGTGTGAACATGGGTTCACCTCAGTGATTTGGAATCCAGGCAAGGGATCTGGATTTTTGGTTCCGGGACCAACAGGGTCTGACTATGTCTTGTGTTTATGGTAACTGTTCTTCTGTGTGTCTAAGCATGCATCTAAGTTTTTTTTATTTTATTTTATTTTATTTATTTATGTGTATGACTGTTTGTTCGCATGAGGTTGTGCACCCTGTGTTTGCAATTGCCGCGGAGCTCAGAGAGAGCATAAGATTCCCCTGGAGCCGGCGTTCTCCTGGAATTGGGAGTTACGATGTTTCTTAGCCCCATGTGGGTGATGGGGCTTGAACTTGGGTCCTCTGCAAGAGCAGTCAGTGCTCTTAACCACTAGACCATCTCTCCAGCCCCATGCATCTAAATTGTTATATGTGTTTTTAAATCAGTAATTATAATTGTCTCATGTTGGTTCTGTCAAACAAAGTGGTCACTTCAAGTTTCAATCCATTAAAGTGCACAGAATCATTCATTTTGGCATGCCAAACTTCATACACAAACTTTAAAAACTGATATTTAAAAATGCATTTAAAGGTCCTAAATAATTGGTTTCTTTTTTTCGTGTTTTTTTTTCAAAAAGGGATTGTGGAGGGTAACTTGCTTGCTTTGGGGAATACCTATTTTCTTCTTTCTCCTTTCTTTCTTTCTTTTCTTTCTTTCTTTCTTTCTTTTTTTTTTTTTTTTTTTTTTTTTTAGCCCTTGCAGGCCAGATTCTCTGAGTGGATGCATCCCTGATTTAACATTAACTAGCCTTCAGCCTGGGACGCATTCTTGATCAGGTGTGGTGGCACACATCTTTAATCCCCGTCCTCGGGAGGCTGAGGGCACGGCATTTCTTTGTGAGCAAACCCCAAGGTCAGCCCCAATCTGGTCTGCTTTGGTGAGTTCCCTCCATCCAGCTGCTATCTCAAAGGACCAGAGATAATGTATTACTAGCTAGTAAAATTTGTATCAGCAGTTAGTCAGGAAACCTGGTCTGGCTTGGGAGGAGGTCTTTAGAGCTTGGGGAATTCCTGAGCTCTCTAGAGTGCCCAGGAGGCAACCCTTAGGTCTCTGCTAGAGACCATTTTTGAGGTCTGGCACCTAGATCAGTGGGGTGCTGCAGAGCTTCCAGGGGCACATTATAGGCTCTTGCCTTTAAGGAGTGAGGGAGAGCAGTCTGGAACAGCCTTTGGGCTCCGTTATGTTTCTGCAAGAAATTTTGAGCTGGTTTCCCTCCCTCCCTCCCTCCCTCCCTCCCTCCCTTATTCCTCATGGGAAGAAAAGGGACCTCTCTGGGTCTGTGCCTTCCTTGCTGATCTTGCAGGCAGGCTGTGTGTTTGTGTTGAGGAAGAGTTGATCTCAGAGAACTGGGTGAATCAAATTCATGAAAACTGTACTTTACTCCATGCTTTCAGTCACCTAGCCAGGCATGGTGGTGCACACACACACCTTTAAATCTAGTACCTGGGGAGGCAGAGGCAGGCAGATCTTTGTGAGTTCAAAGCCAGCCTGATTTTCAGGACAGCCAGAGCTACAGGGAGACCCTGTCTCAAATAAAATATTGTGATCCCTTTAAGATGTTAGAGCAGCCCCCCTCACCCCAGGCTCCTGATGTTTTGAAGGTGTGTTTGAGTCTTTTTAAACTATGGAAGCTCAGTTTAGCTTATGGATAAGAACCTATTTGGAGGGTGTAAGTGCCTTAAGCTCTCATACTTAGTAAAATCTTATCCTGACATGCCTAATCAGAAATATAAATATTTTAGTGGTATAACTTGGGGACTCAAAAATCTTTCCAAACTCTCTTCCAGTACTCAGGAGACAAAGGCATATGGCTACCTTGGTCTGGTTTGGGTGGAGAACTGATACCAGAATGGCTTGGGCCAGCCCTGTTTCTTGCCTCCAAGGTGGGAGAGCTACTCCTCCTGGGACAACTAATGGGCTTTATTGTGTTTCCTATCTGTTTTCCTCACTCCCTTCCTCCTCTTAGGAAGCAAACCTACCTCGTTGGGTTTGAACTGGTGTACCGCTGGTCTGGCTATTCCTAGAAGTTCCCCAGCCAGGTTGGTGGGCCACACCTTTAATCATAGCATGCTTTTAATCCTAGCACTGCCAAGGTCTTTAGGTGTAAAGATCACTACTGTAGAATTTTTGATTCAGAAACAAATAACTGACCCAACTTATTCCTAAATTAAAAATAGGAAAATTTGCCTCACAGCTAGACGACCTCAGTACTGTATAAATTGTGAAGTTTAAATGTTGTTATGTTGACTGTTATAAACTTAAGAGTCATATTTTACTCTGATTTAAGTTTTCATCTGTAATTTAGAGTTTTCATCAAGGTGCTGAAATTTTGGGTTTGAAACTAGTTAAATATTTGTTTTATAGAGCTGTTTAAAAGAATAGGATTGCATCTAATGCTAATGATTTACTTGATATCAAGTTGATTCACAAGTAAACTGTCATGTGAGCTAAAACTGTTAAATTATACCATGGTCCTTAGTCCTTATATTTTAAGTTCATTTTAAGGAATAATCACTTCTGTTCTAGGGTGCAAATTATTTCCACACGTTACACATGTGGGGACATTTGCCAGGCCTAGGTAAAGTACCTCTAAGCACGCAAAGGAAATTGGTCATTCAAAAGCTGCTCCCAAGCTGGCATGAACATCTCACAGTTTATACTAGTGCATTTGAGATAACTGTCCCATCTTATCATGTGAAAAATAAGTATTAATTACTTAGTAAATCTGCACAATTAAGGGTTAATCTGTTTATAAATGCTATGTCTCAAGGTAATAAAATTATATAAAAGGGTGGAAAATGTTAAAAAGATATTTTTAGTAAGGATTTATGTGAAGATGATGAAAAAGTTTATGCAAGTGATAAATGTCTGAGGAGGTTTGTTGTGACAAGTAAAAGGGACACTGTATAAATAAGCTTAAATTTGTAAGGTTCAGGCAACTGGTTTAAAAATCAAAATGTATATCTACTCAAGGTTTGTTTAAGAGTGTGGTTTTTGTCCAACCTTAATATGCATGTCACATGACACTACAAGTTATAGAAAAATTATGATACCTGTATTAAATTAAATTGGTATAAACACTCAAGCTAGTTTACTGGTGGCCTGAATAGGATTGTGAATATACAGAGTTGTTTATTTTCAGTCCTCTCCTGGCTTGAACCTGACTACTTGTTACAGGTTTGGATAAATGGGCACAGGCAAATGGTGGGTTACCTATGGCTACTGAAAAATGTGCTTTGCTTCTTGCAAGAGTTGCTTTTGATATTTCTTTTAACGTAACCAGATAATTTGGCTCAAAAAGCTAGATTCTATCTTCCTGAACCAACTGCATGCAGTCCAAAAGAAGACAGTTTGGATGGGCTTGGTAATCCTTATCAGTTTATTTTCTGTCTTCTGGTATGTGTTACAACTCCTGTCTTTCTGGTAAAACTATAAATCAGGATAAAGGGTCTGAAAAAGAAAAAGATTGTTCCCATTTGCAGTAATTGTAGTGAACAGTTTTACATTTAATATAAGCCTGAAATTGTTTAATTTGATCTTTCGAGTTATGCCTGCTTAATGTTTGGTGTTAAGTCCCTCCTCCAGTCAGTATTATACAAGGCTGCTTGAACTTTTTGTCCAAGCCTTATCTAGAATATTGTACAAGAATTAAAGGTGTTAGGCTGGTGTAACCTCAGCCTTTCTGGATAGATAACAACCATACTTAAATGCCCATACCAATTCCACTGAGGGACCTAAGGAACAACTTGTTCCTTGCCCTCTGAGGTCAACCAGTACTGGGGGAATATATCTGGGGACATCTCCTGAAATGTCCTGCAATTGAGAGTCACCAGTCCTCCTGGGCAGGGCGGTCTTGGAGATCCACTAGCCAGTGTCCAGTCTTTAAAGAGGAAAGTCTTCTCATACTTCAAAAAGGGAAGCCTGGTCTAGCAAAACCTGACTTTGTCCTTGTGTGGATGGAACTGGTTAATGAAAAGCTGAGAGGAGACAGAGGCCTTTCCCCTCAAAAGTCTGAGTGGTCCCTGAGGACCAGATTCTCAAATGACCTTGAGAAAGCAAAAGTTGGTTAATCTGGGCTAACTGTATGAACCGAGAGAAAAGTATAACCAAAAGATAAGTAATCATTATATTTCCTTTAAAGTCTGTGCCTCCAAACACTAGATTTTAAGTCATTTAAAGTCATATGAGATTTGTCGTTACCAAATAACAAAGTTTCTTCTCTCTATTTAGGCAACTACCTAAGGGAAAACTCACACCCACCATAACTATTGAAATTTCCGAGAAATCAGATGTTGAGTCCAGACAGCATTGGCAAATGAACAAAAAAAGAAGCCCAATAATGGATGCTTCAGAACCCCTGGTTGAGAAATTCTAATGGATTTTAAGTTTTTTATTAATTCACCCTGTTCCTCTCTTGGTTCCCTGACTAGAAAATGTACCTGGCTACTCTCGCCTTCACAGGCACTAGTCAAGGATTTTGTTCTCTCCATAACTATACTTTTTGGGGTGTGTTAGATAGATCCACTGAGCAGGGGTACCCCAGTAGCCACCTCCTACACTCCTATCCAGCATGGAAGAAGTCACAGCGGTTGGCACCCCAATTACCTCTTGGCAATTGGGGTAACCTCCTCAGAGGGTAATGTGATAAAAGTAGGAGCTAAAAATTGGCTAGGCAGTTTAGGGTCAAGACCCCCCAAAGACCCAGTTTCTTTCTCAGCTGAGAGCTGAGGACTTCCTGGATCTGCCCATGGACTTCTGGTTGCTATGACTCGTGGCTCATACGTACTTAACTCACTTGTCAGATTTATTGACCAGTAGGTGAATTCCATTAAAATCATGGTGCTGAGGACCCAATACAACCGCCCTAGCAGAGATCATTCCATCTTGGAAACACCAACTGTGGTTCACTTTTGTGAACTTCCTTCAAGTATGTGAAGGCCACATAATGAGAGAGAGAGATGAGTTGCAACCCCAGGTTTTCCTCATTCAGCCTGACCCTCTACCAAGTCCTCAATATTACATGTCTACATGGTGAACTTGGTGACATTATTAAAGGCCCCTGGCTGCAACAGTTTATTAACTACACCTTTACCCTTGGTTCTCAAGTTGTATCCCTTAACTCTACCCACCCTGAGGTCATAACCTTTGATATCAGCTTTGTTTCACAGGTGTGGTCTAAGCTAACGTCCATTTCTGACCCTGCTACACTGGTCCCCTGGGGCGTCCTCTGCCTCCTGGCCCTGCTCTGCATTTTTCTCTTCTGGTATCTGTTTGGCTTTGCCTGCAACCAATGCCAGGTCAACAAAACAACGGCCCAGGTCCTCTTAGGAATGGTCAATAGGGACTCTGCATATGCCCCTCCTAATGAGGTGATTCACATCTGGTTCTCATCCATCCACAATTCACGGGAATGAGCTTGTGTCTCCCCTCCAAGGTACTGCTCCTGGCCTCTTCCCTCCGTGGCTGGCCAGTCAAAGACAGGTAAGACCCTGCAAAACCAGGGCAACCTAAGACAGGCACAATTAAATGTCGGAATGCCAGAGGTGGGGCTAACAAGGTTCAGACATAGCACCCGAGCTCCCAATGGACCGCTCCTCATGCAAAATTAAATACAAAGGGTGGAGATGTAGTATAGCCAGTATGCTGAGAATTATGCATGCTCAGAGCTTATCCTTTATGAACCTAACCTGCCCCAGGCAGGTGAGACCATACAAGCAGCATTGCAGACTTTGGCCAATCACAAGCAGGAATGAGAACAGTACATAACCCCTAACCCTGTCCCCAATAAATGAGTCCAAAACAGCTTGCCCTCTGTCTGCGTTCACCCAACTCCCAGGGTCTGTGCCTTGGCTCTGTGCCTCTCACCCCCATTCCATCGAATGGACCCCCAAATTCCCCAGCAGGCCTGGGGGATTGTCTACACATATCCATCCTCAAATGTGGAATAAGTCAGAAAGGTGTGCCAGACAATGCAACATCAGAATAGGTAGATCACACTTGACTGGATTTTAAAATGAAAAAAATGTACTGAGAATTGCCTCAGCACAACTCACGAACAAGAAAATGGAGACCTGAGCATTATTCTTACAAATACAAGGAAGATTGAATTCTGAAAATAACACGAAACTATAGAAAATACTATTTTCTGGAGTCTCAAGAAGGAGCTTAACTTGTTAATAATCTAATTTTATTTTGGTAAGACCTTTGCAGAGTACTGGTCTGCTATGAACTATAATTTATTCTCAAGGTATGAAAATTGTGTGCTGTCTTAAGCCACACACTTTATGCTAATCTAATACTATAGCAGTAGAATCATTCTTTCCATAAAAACATTTAATGCTCACAATTTTTATCATCTTTCACTCACTCACCATGAATATTTGGACAAATCATTTAGTTCCCAAGCTCGAGTTTCTGTCACTGTAAAATTCATATAATACAGTAGCAAGTACTTTATAAACTAATGAGATGACTGAGATGATACATTGAAGAGCTTAACATAGCTTCTGAAACAGTTAAAATATTAACAATGTTAATATTATTATTTTTTAATTACTTAGTATATGTTCTCTTGATAAATTTTAATTAAATGAGGTTTTCTTGTTCAGTCATCAATTTTGTATTAAATCTTTGTAGCAGAAATTACCATATCACTCTCAGACATCCATCCCTTTTCCTCTTCTTCCATGGTAGTAGACTTACTAGCTTTGTTGTCTAGGTATTTTCTCTGAATTTAATAAGTTCTTCTTGGAGGGAAAAAGAAACTCATAAGACACAGGAATCAAAAGGAAACTTAAAAGGTTCAGGAAGCTCAGAAAATGACAAGGTTCACAAGGCCTTTGTCAAAGTCATGCAAGAAATAAATACTTGCTAGGAGAAAAGAGTCTCCAATGGTACTGAATACAAGTTGGATAGTAATATCCAGGGATGCATTTTTGTCATGAATTATCACCTATCCTGCTGTGTGCTCTCCCTTTGAGCCATTCATACTACTGTAAGTAACCCCTCTTCATGTTTACATAAGTTATGTCAATAAGCACAAAGCTTCAGTAAGTTACAAATGGGCACATTTATTTTTGGTCTGTGGTCCTTAACTATATAGGGTGAACTGATATGACATCTCCCCAGGAAAACTTACATACCACATCTGTCATGCTAACAGGGACCAAAAGAACTAGTGATACATGAGAGTAGTTGCATGTTCTGTATGACAGATAAAAGGCACACAACTAAAGTTGATCTATCTGAGGGTAGATTGTCCCTGAGGGTAATCTTGATATGGCTGTCTTTCTCCATATGGTATAGAATGTAGTACTTGCAGACTCCCTGTGATGAATAATAGGACACTGAACCAAATCCAAGCTGTCTGAGAATTGTGGAGGAGAGATATATTTGATGCCCATTTTATTTATTTTTTTTTAATTTTTTTTTAATTAATTTTATTTATTTCTGTATGTGTATGAATGTACTGTCTGCATGCAAGTCTGTGCACCCATGTCGTGCAACGCCGTGGAGTTCAGAAGAGGGTCTCGGATTCCCCTGGAACTGGAGTTCTCCTGGAATTGGAGCTTCAGATGGTTCTCAGCCGCCATGTGGGTGCTGGGGATCGAACCCGGGTCCTCTGCAAGAGCGGTCGGCGCTCCCAACCGCTAGGCCATCTCTCCAGCCCCTTGATGCCCATTTTAAAGTGCTCATTATGACTATGTTCAAAAAATTAAGAAAGAATTTGATCTATAAGGATCTCGGGACTGGTATGTATCTTGAATGGCTTTGCTGAGCCCCAGGATGAGACGGTGGGATATAATTTTTATGAGGTTACTCAGGCTCTGGTAGATTTGAATTAATTAGACCAGCATGTAAGTCATGTTGATAAATTGCTCAATAAGTCCAAAGAAGATGAAGGCATGGCAAAACAGAAAAAGGGTCACTCAAAGGCAAATGCATTAGGATTTGTGGTGAGCCAGAGTTGCTAGGAGAGGGAAAATTAAGAGAAAGCCAAATTCTATGCAAGAAGCTTCTGGAAAGCTTTAAAACACAGAAGGCAAGAGGCAGTTCAAAGCAGTCCATGAGTCATTAAACTTGCCTTAGTGATGAGAAGAGGAGGTTGAAATTGGTTAGGCAGTTTAGGTTAAAAGACCCTGTGCTGGATAGCTTTAGTGTCAACTTGACACACCTGGGTTGAGGGAGCCTCAATTGGGGAATTTGCTCCATTGGATTGGCCTGTGGCCACATCTGTGGAGTATTGTCTTGATTGTTGAGCAGTGTAGGAGGGCCCAGCCCACAATGAGTAGTGCCACCCTGGGCAGGTTATGTATTATATAAGAAGGCAGGCTGGGCATGAGCCAAGAGTGAGCAAGCCGGTGAACATGGCCTGTGCTTCAGCTCCTGCCTCCAGGTTCCTGCCCTGAATTCCTGTCTTGGGCTCCCTAAGTGATGAACTGTGACCCAGGAGATGTAAGCTGAATAAACCCTTTCCTCCCCAAGTTGGTGTTGGTCAGAGTGTTTTGTCACAGCAATGGAAGACAAACTAGAAGAGACCCAAAATGCAAAATGAGTAGTTTCTTTGTCAGCTAAGAGCAAGAAGTTTCCTTTCATCATCCAGTGTACTTGTCTCTACCAGAGGCCAAAGATGCAGGGACAGTCTTATCTATTGGCACTGGATGACACTGTTCCTCTTATGCACATGCAGACAATACAGTTATACATGTAAAATAAAAATAATAAATAAAACAAAATAAAGTATTATTTTATTATAGGGAGCTTAAGAAATAGAAAGCAGAGCTCCTGTACATCAGGAGAGGTCCCCACGTGTGGGACATTGAGTATTATCTTGGGTGAGTTAATGAGGGTATAGTACAGGGAGCAGGGGAGAAGGAAATGAGAAAGTCAACCCAGTTCTCATTCCAGATATCCAGGTCTATTGAGCTTCTTATTCTGTTCTCAATATATTTCCTAGGTTCAGGGTGTTACTTCACAGGAAAGAAATAAAGAAAACATAAACAAACATCCTTATTGGCCTATCCAGCCTCTAACTATGGAATGCCCATGGAGGTCATGAGAGAGTTTCAGATTTCCTTGGAACTGGAGTTAATTTGTTGGCCACCATGTGGGTGCTGGTTATTAAATTCCAGTCTTCTCCAAGAGCAGTCAGTGACCTTAACCACTGAGCCATCTCTCCACCCGCAAAATACTACTTTTTAAAACACTTCTTTGGTCTGATCTGTGAATTTCATTCTTCAGATTTGTGAGACAAGAACTTGAAAGTCTCTGGCTTGAGGTAGCCTTGTTGGCTCCTGATTTGCCAGGATACTTGCCTTTCAAGTTTAGCCCCCCAAAACAGAGAAAGGTTCTGTTACTCTCAAAGAGACCCTGATAATCCCATATCACTAAGGACATTTCTCCAGAATATGCGGTTTACATTTTTCTCTGCAAGGACACCAGGTGCCCAGGTTGTTTTCCCAGCTCTAGACTGTATCAGCAGCCAAGTGAGGTCAACAGGAAGACAGGGGCCACAGTGCTGACCAAGATCCTGTCTGAACCAGGCAGACAGGTTCTGTTGTAGGCTAGAATGTAGCTCTATTTCAACTTTTACTTAAGCCAAGCTGAGCTGCAAAAGCCAGTCTTGACAGTATTGTCAAGGGTGAGAGGATGAACAGGGACAATGTGGCAGCATTATACAGATGAATATGTGCGATGACTCATTGACACTAATCTTGGATTATGGAGTGCTAGGTGGAGTAGTGTCTCCCATTCGTTCTGCTATAACCAGCATTGCTCCTCTGATGAAACACTGATAAAAATGACAGCATATTTTCATGCTGAATTAGGTCTTGCTAACATGTCGTTCTGAGTATACCCTTAGTTTTACAAGACTAATTGGTGCTTGCATGGAGTGGACAGCAGTGGGCCTTCAGAGATCCTACCCAATTTCTGTAAGTGTTTCATTATATAATGCTACGCATTAAGTTCCTTAAATACTTTTGAAAACATGTGTAAGAATATATAATAATAGCTGAATATTTTGAACAGAGGTATCATATATGGACAAAAAAAGGCATTCTCATAAGTCTTAAGGTTTTTGAATGAAACTTCAAGTGAAGGAAGTGGGCTACATCCTGTGAGTTGTTGCTTATCAAGGTTCTTTCTGTGGCACAGACCATAAAGAGCATGTCTACTACTTTTGGTTGAACAATTGTACTGCATGGTAATTTCCTAATAATGAAGACACAGAACAAAGGTTGCAAGCCATAGGTAAAGGACGCTGGGACCAAACTAAGAAGTTATTCCTTATTGGTTAAATTTTAATGTTAGAAAGCAGTCTATAGGTTGCTGGGAGAGAATTGCCACTAACAGTCCTGCTCAGGTATTGAATCTGCATATTATGTCACCAACAGGCCAGGCAAGATATGCTCTCTAGGGCAGTAATGGAATGACTGCTATGGGTACAACAAACTGCTTTCCAATGGGTTTAAAGCTCAGTTAATAGGAGAAAATTTACAACTGATACTGAAAACCAAAATGAGCAACCCAGGATGGGTAGCTCAAAAGCTATAGAGAACAGGTTACTGCTATTGCTTTGCTAAGCAAAAGCAATGTGCCTGTCAAATTGCCTTCATAGTTGACTGCTTCTTTCACCCTTAGTCTTGGACAAACATCTTTTTTTCACAGAGACTTAAAATTTGTCATGGTGCTGAGAGGAGATGACTGTTGCTACAATAGGTTTGCTCAAATGTTACCCTCTAATGGAAGAAAATAATATGCCACCTAGACTGCCCAAGACTTGGTAAATATTAAGATAGTAAGAGGGTTGGGTGCTGTGTAGATATTCTCTCTGAACTGAAAAATTCCCTCCTGGGAGGCTCATAAGATTCAGGATGCAAAACAAATTTCCAGGTAAAAAGAAGTTCAGAAAGTTACAAGATGGAGTGATATACAGTAGCAAACAATTTCCATGAGAGAGGAGAATTGGGTGGAGCTGCCTCCAAGTAGAGATGGGATCCCCAGAGACACTTTTCGTGAGGCATTACTCATATTACTCAAGCTATTTGTAGAGCCGCCTTTTGGTAGCTCCTGGACCTGTAAGTAAGCTGAATAAACTCAGTGATTCACTTAGCTAGACTCAAGTTGGGTCTGTCATTGGTACTTTATCTGGGGTCAATAGATGTTTTCTCATGTCTTCTCAAAAAATGTCTACTGTAAAGCTTTTATCAAGTTTCAATTGATAAAGGCATTATTTTCTACTGTCTGTCTATTGAAGTATAACTGCTTGGTTATGATGCATTTTCTATTGGTCTCCGCTATTGTGATCCCCAAACTGTTGCTCATGTTGTGTGAGACATCGTGCCAGAAACATCAGGTAAGAGACAGCCCCTGAGGATGGTTGAATAATGTTCATACTGAGCAAATTGTGGAGCACAACCATTATTTCTCATACAAATTTGTTGTAATGTGTGTTCTGTCACAAAGGCCAAATCTACTCCTGAAAAAATACATGTATTCTTGAAGTTTATGATAAGGCTTAATTTCTCTGCCTCTGCCCCCCTTTTTCTTTTCCTATGGCAACTTTCAAAAGAATACATCTGGCACAGGCAGGAAGCCCTAAGTCACTCAGGCAGGTACTTTTTGGGGTGGACTGTCTCAGGGGCACCTCGAAGAGAGTCTCGACTCTGAGCCCTCTATAGGGGGTCCCGCTTCCCTGGACAACCGCTTGCCCATTGCAGCATGGACCAGGGGCTCGTGTTTGGGGTTTTGCTTTGGTCCTCGGATTCTTGTGTGGGCCAGCCTCCTGTAGGTGCCGGCAGGGAGGCCCTCACGGTCCCACTCAGGCAGGTACCCTGAGCGGGCATAGGTAGCACCCCCCCCCCCCGCAAACAGGAATTGGTGAGACTCCCTAGTGGACTTTCTTTTGAGAACCTTCAGAACAGACAGAGAAGACTGAAGTAGGCTTCCAATCTCAATAAATAAACAAAATTGAAGCTGAAACATCGACAAGTCCATACCTCATAGAACAATGTGGCGAAAAGCAAAAACCACGCCATCCGCAGGAGGACAACACAACCATTTGTTACACATATGAAAAAGACATTGTGACTTTGACACAAACCACAAAACTCAAGGGAACACCCCCCACATGCTGGGACATGACGAACGGGACACCCATCCGGAAAGGCACAGGATAATCCAAACACACCAAGCTTATACCCAAAACCCATGGAGGAGATGCTACAATGGATCCCCTTGGAGGAGACCCCAAGACAGCAGCATTAGAGCGCAAATAATTGCCAAGACGCTCTGCAGAGAAACATTAAAAGAAAATACGAATTCCGAGAACTAAACGAAAGGAATGCAAAAACCTCAAATAAAGGACCTAGACGCGGATACCAATGACACACTTGGAAGAACTAACAAGGAACCACAGTTGAGAAAATTCCAGACAACGACACTAGAGCGAGCACAAAAAACACTCTCCAAAGGAAGTGAGAAACAACTGAAACAAGGGACCGCCCAACCCCATGACAGTAAGGAGACAACCACAGAAGAGCATTAGAGAAGCCCTCAAGAACACGGAATGGAACCATTACTAACACACGAAAACCAAACAAATGAGCAAATGAACAAACGGACATCTAGTACAACACTCATTCCAACTCAAGAAGAGACCGGAAAAAAAAGCCTCCGACGTAGACATGGAGCGACAAGCAGAACAAAGATCATCCCACCAATCTGGAACGATAACACAGAGCAACTACAAAAGCACTCACAATACAAGACATAGTCGACACAAATTTAAAAACTCTGCCAACGATGACCACCAACCCAGGAAAAATATGGGACACTATTGAAAAGATCCCAAATCTGCATCATAGAATAGACGAAGGAGAAGCCAATCATCAAAGAGAATGTATTGGTCAGATACTTCAACAGCAATAAATCAGCCGACAAATTTCAACAAACTAAAAATAGACAAACCCACTCAAATACTAGAAGCACATAGGACTCCAATAGACAAGATCAGAAAAGAAACTCCGCCACAAATCGTAAAATGCTGGAGCCCGAAACGAAAACAAAGGACCAAAAAATTCTGAGGCTACCAACAAGGAACAAAAACCAAGTCACTTACCACGGGAAACCATCAGAAATTACAAACTGACTTCTCTGCGCAAAACATGAAAGCAAGAAGATCCTGGAGCAAAGCATTCCACTGTTAAGGGACTATGGATGCCCCAACCCAGAATACTTTAACCCAGCAAAACTGCCAATTATAATTGAAGGAGAAAAAAATCTGCATGACATCAACAGATGATACAATACAAGTCTGGCAAACAATTCTTCATAAAATACTTGAACCAATTCAAAGGGCAGTAGAGAGGAGCAACAATCCTCAAAAATCTAGGAAAAGAAACTAATAAAAAACATTACCATAAGAGTAGAATCAGATGGCTTAGAAGTGTACATGGATAATGTGAAGGGAAGCAACATCCATCTTTAATTATAACCTTAAATACTAATGGCTTAAACTCACCAATCAAAAGGCCAAGACTGGAGTAATAGATTGGTGGAAACAAAAACCCCCTATATGATGTCTACAAGCAACCCATTCATTGTCACGTTAGTCACCCAACTTAAGTAAAGGGATGGAAGAAGTATCCAAGCAACATGGTACCAAAACGAACAACGTGTGTGGCGCTATTCTAATATCAGACAAAATAGACTCAAAATTAAAACTAGAGGAGCTAAAGAGGGTCACTTCATTCAAATCAAAGAAACAACCAATCAAGAAGATATTACAATCATGAATATATACGCACAAAACACCAGTGCACCAACTTTATAAAGAAAATTCTTGCGGATCTCAAGGACGATTAACCCCCGCACTCCCAACTAATAGTAGGGACTTGGCTACTAATACCCCATTAAGTCCCCTGGAGAGATCAACAGCACAAAGGATACTACGAGAGGACACACACTGAACTAATGATCAAACACCAAATGAAGCTCACCAATATCTATCTGACTTCTTTACCCCAAAAAACCCGGAGACAACTTTCTATTCAGCACCTCATGGACCATTCTCAAAATCGACCATTATATACTGCACACAGGAAATTAAAAATCAACAAATACAACAAGATGTTGGTATTAATAATCTATGCCTTTTTGATTTATAGACAATAGTGACAATAAAATTCCTGTCAACACCCGATAACCCCCACACACCCCCTACAAGAACAATGGAGGACTAAACCAACTCACTCTCCTCAAATGACTGGGTAGGAAGCATCAGCCAATAAAGAAATACATAAAAACATTCTGGAACTGACTGTGTACAATATTTGAAATCAACACACAAACAACCTATGGGAACTTTCAAAACTCGCAGTCCTAAGAGGGGAAGTTTATAGCTTAAGTGCCTACAATAAAAAAAAAACGCACGACACACGTGTAATTGAATCTACACCTGCGAGGCTAAAAAATCTTGAGGAGGACAACACACAAATGACCCCCTACATGCATCAGACAACGCACACGCACACACAACCACATCCAGAGCAGCGATCAATGAAATCAAAACAACGAAAACCATACAAAAAATCCATGAATCCAACCACGCTGGTTCTTTGAGAGAGAGAATAAACAAGATAGACAGATCTCTAGCACATTTAACCAAAAGACCCCCCCACAGACGGAACAACTCCCAACTCAAAGTATATTTCTATTTTTGATGAAAGGGAAATATTCACAACAGTCGACAATGAAAAGATAAAGTTAATCCTAAGGGAATATCTGCAAAAACCTTACTCTACCAGTTTGAAAACTACGAGAAGCTGGATGCTATACAATATGACCACATTCTACTTGGAATCTCCAAAGCCCAACCTAAGGACCACCCCGCACGCCACCTTGACATGCCTAAACAGAACACACACATACAGTGAAGAAATTGAAGCACCCACCACACCCACATCAGTAGCTCACAAACCAACCACACCTATATGCTCTTTTATATTGTTTTGTAATCCAGATGTGTTCAATATACATATTCATATAAAATATTTCAAAAAGATTTTTTCTATTAACAACCATCTTACTCTCTCAAGGTTGTTGATGTTCATATGGCACCTACAAACTGGAGGGGTTCATCCCATATAATTCTATGCCGCCACTACACACTTACCAACACCACACGGAACGATACAACCAACAAAAGCGAAATCATCACACACCTCAATGACACATGATGCCAATGTTATAAACAACAATGCGAAATGACATAATCGCATACAGGACCACATCAGAAGATCCGCCCCCCCCCCCCCTATCCACATGACCAAGTGGTATTCACATCCAGAGATCTTGCGAGGATGCGTTTTCAAATATGAAATCTCATACACTATCATCAAACTATCAAGGACTGCCAGGACAAAAACACCCACCAACCCCCTCCCATATCTCAATGATATTTGGTCATTTTTTGGAGTCGCAAGCCCTTTGACCAAAGCTTTCGTCCTCCTTAGTTTAAAGCGTATCGGAAGGGAATTGGATGGGCGGGATCATTCCTCAATGCAAACAAAGAAATATACAGGAAACACACAGCCCAAATCATCCTAAATGGGGGGCAACCACAGAAGTTAATCCCTTAACGGTTAGTGTATCTAACCTCTGCACGGCTGGCCATTATCCTGTTTATACTATTATTTATGTCCTCTCACACATTTATACCGCGGCTGGTAAACACTTGTTAGGGTAATAGGCAAGAAAAGGAAATAATTATGTATTGTGCGATTTACCTTGGGACATAGACGGACAAGGGCAGTCATGGCTCTATCCTTTTTTATGATGATTGATGTTTACCTAAGGGATTGCCAAAGGAACCCATCAGAAAAACTCCTAGAAAAAGCGCTCGGTTAAAGCTCGGAGGAATAAAAAAAATCAGTAAAACAAATTCAGTAGCCTTTTCTTACACAAACAACAAGCAATGACGGACACAAGGGAGACCTTACTCATCGAATAGCTTTCTCAAACAATACCTTACTAGGAACAAAAACCAAAACCAAAGACACAAACTCTACAACACCCAAAAACCTTTTAAACCTGACCTGAAAAAGGCCATTGAGGCGGAAGACCTCAGTAGAAGATGACACCCCCATGCTATGGATTGGGAACATAACTATGTAAAAATGTCCTCCTTTACCCCACTAGTGTCCAGCTTTTCATTTTTTCCTGCACAACCCCAACAACATCCCAGAGTTTTACACAGGCTTGGAAACCTACCCCACACCTACCATTACACACACAGCGCAAAAAACACAATAAGACCGCAAATATACGACACACACACCGCAACACAGCTTGACGTCATACCAACAATAGAAGCAATTCAGGGGCGATCGCTATCGACATTAAAAAATACTAACACGGCCCTTCCTCCATACTATGTGTATAAATACAACACGCATCCATTTCTCGCGCCGAATCGCGCCTACAGCCCACACATCCCCTCCCCCCTTCCCCTTTTTCCCCGAACACATGTCTGACTTATCAACAGCTCCCAATAAACCTTATCCCCCTCCGTAGCTCCATTTATAACATAACCCGTGTAAGACATCCTACTCTACACATTTTCTACGCACACCACCTCCCTTCAATTTTGATCATAGGGGCATCCCACTCGAAGGACATCAATGGCAGTGTGTCCAAGCTATATGTATATTCCTTCTTCACATTTCTACTGTTCTGTTCTCTAGCCTATCGGCCCATATCTACTTTCCAACCCCATTTTGTTTTGTACACTTTGTCCGCACCATTCGTTTAAATGGAATATTTGATTTATTTTTCCTGCTACCGTTTGCTCACTATGCCTATCCACACCCTATCAAAGTACACACACCCCATCCCCATGTACTCACGATTTCTCAACCATATCGACTCCTCCCAACGCTGCCATACTATCCCCCACCACCTATCAAACTGGATTTCCGGTTCGTGTAAACACACGCATCGACCTTCAATATTTGTCGCTATGTTCAAGAATACAAGCACACTAGGCTTTGTCGGAAAAGGAGTTCTCCCTAAACTAGGATCCAGTATGGCTGCACATATTGAATACAGACGCACCCAATTGATCAACTATGGCTCCGACCACTCATTACACCCCAAAGTTCTGCCCCTACACAAAAGAAACAACTAACAGGAATATGTCTATATGAGAAAACCCAATGATTAGCGACGGAAACCCTCACTGTAGGTAAAAATATGACACAAGCATTTAACTTCAGAGTATTACAAACTACTCATGAAGGAGATGACAGAAAGAAAGAATAACAAAGAATCTTCATCAAGGATGAGCAAAGATCTGTACAGGGAAGACTTCAAGAGAGACTTAGCAGATGGCTGAGAAACATCTTAAAATAGTAATCACATCGCATAAGAACTAATAATGCAAAATAAAAACCACTTTGAGAATATCACCTTACTCCACTGAGACTGGCTAGGGTAAGAATATGGGGGAAGTGAATTGAGCCAATGGCTGAGGGTGAATGGTGTGGAAAAGGGGAGGAGGACACTCATATGGACCGATTGACTGATGGGCAATAAGTACCAAACTGTTTTTTTTTTATTTCTGGTAAATGTGGGTATTGACTTGATGTAGTGATGCAACTGGCACCCAATCTGTCGTGAACATCCCTTCTGCAATGCTGGTCGGGTGCAGAAGAGGGTTCTAGGATGTCGCCCTGGAAATGGAAAGGGTTCTCCGGAATTGGAGGTTTCCAGATTGGTTCTTGGCCGCCATTGCTGGGGTGCCTGGGGGATCGTGAAACTACGGTACATCGATCTGTAAGGAAGCGGATTGGAGCGCGCGTAACAACGCTACGGCACGACAATCTCTAGCCCCGGGGATGTAAACTTTTACACCACTATGGGAAGCACGTTGGAGAATCCTTAGAAGACTCAAAAGGACCTTGCCATTTGACCCCAGTATACAACTCTGGGTATATAACCAGAGACTCATCCTTACTGTGCAGAATACATGTATAGCTGTTTATGCAGCTTTGTTCACATGATAGCCCAAAAAGCTTGAACCGACCCGGGTGCCAGCTCAACTGACGGGATCGTGCATAGAGAAATGGGTCAGTCACACAATGCCGTTTCTACGTCGAGGCGTTTGCTAAATAGGGGACAACATCAGGAATCTTGTGGCAGTAATTGGATGAGCTAGAGAAATTATTTAGTATGAAGTGAACACAATCCCGAAAAACAACCCACGACAAATTATGTCCCTCATAGTGGAGGTGTCGTAGATGTCCAAAACCGCAGATATTAGTAAATATTCCTTTGGAGACGGATCAATATTAAAGAGAACAAGGAACAGAAAGACTGAGCATCAGAAAACTGACTGAATGGTGACCCGAGGGGGATAGGGGCAGGAGAAGGGACACGTTGTGGTATATTTGATTAATGCCAGATTTAATTGATGTGAGTTCACAAGTATCCAGTTTTGCCCAGACTCTATCTAAGTTACCATGCTGTTTGATAGGCGGGGAAGGGGAGGGGGGAAAGCTTCGTAAAAGTAAATATGGTATGATTAAACAACACATTGGTTTACAAATCGTAGTAAACGAGTGGTAATCACAGATCTGAGTTAATGAGGTATATAAATTTGGGGCTATTATGTCCCACATTGATTTTATCTTAAAATACTGTATAACAATAATTTGGATTGGCACATACAAATGATCTATCTTAATTTTTCTGTTTACACATATCAACTTTAAGCATTCTCTTCTGCCTATAGAGCGGATTGAATTTATACAATTAACTTTGCTTCCATAGTAATCACATACCGTCACCCAAAACACATGGGTCGAATTGATGCAAATCCCTGTGCCTTGTTTCCAACCGCTACGTACTAGTCATAATTAACAACTGGCCGCTTCTGGACGACTCATGGATCAAAAAATACAAAAACTAAACAAAAAAAGGGTGGGGACCTAAAGGATAGGATAATGACCCTTGTTGTTCCAAAAACCTGTTCAATTCAAATCTTAAAAACTACTGAGCAGGAATGATTTGTTGTGTCCAACAGGTCAAAATGTCACCAACTTAATGACTGGGAAAGAAAATGATACAGTTTGCAGTTTGTGTAGGATTGATTACCAGAAAGTGCCAACAGAAAAGTTGGCTTGTATGAACATTGAAAGGAAAAGCCTCAGATTGCTTAAAAACAATACAAACCCCGTGGATCCTACTGAACAAATATTCATATAGAGGTCCTAATGAAATGGCTTACCTTCTGGTGTCTTGCAACGTTTTAATTACGACAGACTTAGAGTTTTTTTTACCCCCCATAGATATAGGAGAAATATGAGATGATGAGGGTCGTTCACCATTCTCCAACTGTCAATAGTGGTAACAACTCGTTATAGACGGCCTAATCACTTATAAAACTGTTAAAACGTGCCCTTCCTCGTAATATGACATAATAACACGAGTAACTGTTGAAAAAGGATATATCTCTATTCAGGAAACCAACATATCACTAAGTCTCCTTAGCTATGTCACTTAAGTAATGATGATGATTAATACAGGAGCGCGGACAACTCAGCATGGATTACGTTCTACAAGAAGATGTTGGCCAGGGAATCCAAGCACCCAAAAAGGTAAAGGCTCAACCTGCAACTAAACTGGTATACATGCAAGAAAAGAGTGCAGAAAGGCTTCCTATGTTGAAGAACCTATTAAACATCAGCGAAAGATATATTGAGCGCACGACCGCACAGCAAGGGTACATAGTGAGTATCTCTGGAATACCTAGAGAGTGTTACCAAGGCCACTAAACCAACAAAGCAAAACTAGGGTCTCTTGCATGTCAGAAGATCCTCTGCTCAGGCACCAGCTACACTCACTGCCGGAAATACGGTGCATCAGAGCCGCATATGATGTATATCCCCATCCAAAATCTAATTAGCTATTAGCTCTCTCCTTGGAGGAATAACCCACAGCTGATGCCACAAGCTTACATCCTCTAATGGTTAGGAGATGTTATAAGCCACAGTAAGACCCTGTCATATTTAACAGAAAAAATGTAATTCATGGATTAACATACCATCCAAATATCTGTGTCTATACCAAAGTAACCTACGATAACAATTAGTACTGTTTTTTGCGGTTCTTAGCCTCAGCCTTTAATGGCTGCGCTATCCCCACAGTTCCGGGGGATTCATCCCTCTCTTTAGACCTCTACCTGCACCATTACATGACATGGGTGCACTTACATAGCTGCATGCAAGACACTCATATACATAACGTAAAAAATAATAAATTATTAAAAACACTAAATCTGACTTCAAACAGTACATTAATCTGTATATAATTGTAGCAATGCACCACACAATTCCATTTTGATTATTCATATTCAACAGCGACTACGATGATATTGAAGTGTCAATGATAATCCATGTTCAGAAATGCAGATAATGAGAAAATACAAACAGAAATATTTTACCTTTTGCATATTTTCCCTTCTTTTTAGGGTAACGACTCGAATTTCTAGAGTAAGAGCTAAGAAAGTTGAAAAAGAAACTGCAAATATATTTTTCCTAGGAATATATACTGATTTTAATAAATATCCTATCGATATTTATTATAGTATTATTATAGTAAGTATACTATAGACATTTAAACTTAAAACTTGATTTTTATCCTTAAAGAATTAAGTAGGAAGAAAACATGACCAAATAGTAATCATCAAATATTAAAACAGGTATGCCAATTTTCAGAATAAACTTTTTTATGCCATCTTGAAGACTGGCAGGACAGGCTTCTATTGACAGTTTGAAAAAAATGAAAATGATTAAATCATGGAGAGTCTCTGGAATAAGCAAGGTCATGGTTTTAGAGAGGTATAAGCAAAGTGGAGAAATATTTTTCTTATATAAGTGAGCATGTTTCATACATACCATTGCTCTAGAAGTAGACTGAATTACATGAGGATGTGAGCCTAGACATAGGGGTGTGCTTCATGAGCTCTAGCTTTGCATACATTAAGGTATTTGGATCTGATTGAATATTTTACTAATAAGGTGCTATTTCATTTTATAATAAAGCTTCATAATGGATTTTTAGATAGTCATGAGGTTACAGGTTAGACAGAAAAGTGGATGAAGATTCACTATTTGAAAAACGAGTTGATAACCTAATGGAGAACAGTCAGAAAGAGGGTGAAAGTAAGCATTAGCATCTTCAACGAATGCTAATTAGCTACAATGACTTTATTGGATTTGAATTTAGATATGTGAAAATAAAAGGGGAATGCAGAATGGAAAATGAATTGCTAATAATGAAGAATGTAGAATTCTTTAAGATGTTAAGGGAGATAAGTACTGGTAAGACAGAAGGGAGAGAAAATTTCAGAACAGAATAAATAGTGCAGAGGAAGAAAAGTTTTCAGGAAGGAAATGTTTCATGATATGCTCACTCTGTATCATGAATATTTATTTCTATTAGTTTATTTTTTGTTTAAATGTATTATAAAATATGGCCTACATATGGTAATTTATCGCCAATTTTTAACTTAAATTATAATTTGTCTTCTTAAATATAAATTTCAGTGCAAGGGATGGATGTTTCAAGTTATTGGTCAGGGAAGCCACAGAGGTGTTCAGAACAAAACAAGCTATTGCCAATGTCCTTAGTTACTCTCCATAATAACATTATAAATCCTTATGGCTGAAGATACCATATCCTGTAGATAGGACATAAGCAAACTAATGTCAAATCAACAGGGAAACGTCCTCTCCTTGCTAGCTTTCATAGTGACTGAAGGTGCTATGCACCCTTCTGGGAGAGGAAAGACACAAATGGCGTTATCCAGCACTAGACCATGCTTGCTATAGTGCTGACCTGCTAGGTCACATTTGGCGCAAAAGCATGGGGGTATTTTTCTTATTATTGAGCATTTGTACATCTCAAACAGTGGTTCCCAATCATACCCATTCCCTCTATGTCCCAACCCCCCATCAAGACTCACGCACTATAAAATCCAAGCTAAGCCCTATCCAGTCAAGCTCCCAAACCCAAATGTCCCTCTATGTAATAGCTCTGCTGGACTCTAGTCAGTATATCTAGGAACCGTAGGTAAGTCATATTCTTCTTCACCCAACAGTTATCAGTCTCTTATAGTTTTCAGTCCAAGGTCGGTCCTCACAGTTCTCTTGCTCTACTTTGAGACTTTCTCCCAGTTGGCATGGATCCTGTTTCTGACACCTACATTGCCAGAGGCTTACATGTGAAAGCTTATGGCGATTTTAAGTTCACGCGCCAGCCCTGGCTCTTGCAGTGTTTCTGCCTTCTCTTCCACAATGATCCTTGAGCCCTGGGTAGGTGAGGTTAATATGGGGGCCCCATCCAGGAATACACACTCTGCATGGGAATATTTTATAGGTATAAATCTCAGCCATGTTCCTTGCCTTGGATAATTTTCATTTGTTTTCTTGATTTCTATCCATAAACATATCAAAATATGTACAATGTTTCCCTTTCTGTATTGTGACCTCAGCACGTGATTGCTTTTTCTGTCTTTGCTTTCAGGAGAATCCCAAAATTCTGCCTCAGGGTGACATGTTAACTCCTACTCTGCTGTAGCAAGCACTGTCATGGTGGCAGATACAACAAATGGTCCAGTCAGAGCTCCTTGAATACCTGTTGCCTTTGTATATATTTTAGATATATTTGTCTCTAAATGATCATAACAATAAATGGTCTAAAGACTGATGTTGGTCTTCACAGTATACTTAGAAAACAAGTGGATCCTTCGTCCACCATATTATACAGATGTGTGCAATCTTAGCCTTCTTGTTTTATTTGCTAGAAACTCTCGGGTGTAGTTTATACTACATGAGGTTTGGCCATGGTCGGGACTTCATTTGATATTGTATTTTTGCTTAACATTTTTCCCTCTCTGCTTCTTCTGCTCCCTTGATATTTCTTCTGATATTACCTTAATAAGTCATCTGTTCATACTTCTACCTGAGGTGTAATTTTCAGGAACCAAAGCTAAGACACCTGTAGTCTGTAGAAAAGTTAACTAGCCAAAGTCATAGGCCTGGCCCTGAAATTGTCAGTCATAAAATCTCCAAATATAGCTGGGCCTCATGGTACACACCTTTAATCCCAGAACTAGGGAGGCAGAGGCAGGTGTAACCCTATGAGGTAGGCCAGCCTTGTCTACAGAGCAAGCTCCAGGCCAGCTGGGACCTAATCTCAAGGGGAATAAGACTCTGTCTCAAAAAAGACCAAAACAGAAAAAAAAAAAAAAAAAAGAATCCCCAAATAAAATTGTCAGAAAGAATTTCTACTTGTAAGCAGGAAGGCTAAAGGAAGTGTCAAGAGCCTGGTCTATGTAATGGAACCATAACAAGACTTGCTCTGAAGACAGCAGTAAGAGTGAGTGTCCAATGTGTATTCTACTATCTAAAGGCTTTAAGATGAGGGACACCTCACATTGAATGAGCATTTTATGAGTCTAAAAAAATCCATCTGTTTAACTGTCGTGATGAATATATGAATGTAAACTTGATAATTTAACATTTAAAATGGACCTTCACTGCTTGTTTTTAATGTAAGCAAATAATAGGATGATCATCTTGGACAGAGATTTTTCTCTACCACTGGAAAAGTCCTCATTCATCTGAACTTAGAGTTTTGACAGGTTTCCATGAGAACATATATCACTTCAACAGTGACCAACTGTATGTATTAATGTACTATGAAAGCTTATATAAAAATTATGCCAAAGTTCCATGAAAATCCAACTCATTTCACACAAGAAGTTGAATGAGTTTATTTATGAAAGAACAAGCATTTCAATGAGTAACCAGATTAAAGTATAAGTTTTAATAATTTAATTTGCATTTATGAAAAAAATCCAAATCACATTCAATAATCAAATGACATAACTAAAGGGGAAAATATTCTATTTCTGTTTGCTTTGTAAGAATCATGGAACACCATGAAAAATATACTCAAGATTGAATGCTGAGGCATTATATTTTATTTTTAAAGATTTAATAATTAATTAATTATGTGTATATGTGTGCTTGTGGCTGGGGGAGTCGTGCATGTGAATGCAGTGCCTGCACAGACCAGAAGAAGGGAACAATTCTCCTAGAGCAGGAGTTACAGGGGGTTGTAAGACAACTGATCAGGACCTCTCCAAGAGTTTCATGCATTCTTAACAGTTGAAACATCTTTCTACTCCCTACATTTTATTTTCAGTGAAATTGACTGCAGGCTTTATAAAGAGATGAATAAGTATAACTAAATCTAATTCATGATTCACTTTAACAGAACATACAGACATACATTATATAATCAAGTATGGAATTATTTTTTATTAATATGTGAAGAAAATCTAGCAAGAAAAGGAAGGAATAGAAGCATGTGTCTTGATTAGATAGCAGAAATAATTAGGTACCTTGAAAACTATCCTGCCTGGTGCTAGAAATTTCACATTCTCTTATCTATTCAGTACAAAAAAATTTTGATATACTGTGATCTATATGAGGTACAGGATAACTGTGTTTTAGAAAACTCAAGGATCATTCCAGATTTCACATAATTTGGTTCAGAATCTGTCAGTTTCATTTCTCACATTTATTTTCTATCAGTCAGTTATGCATTTTGGTATTTATAAAAACATGATTGCTTGCTGGTGAACAAATGTAACAAAAAATGAGCAATAATGATGGAAGAAAGATCTACAAGCACCAGGATAAACCAACACTGAGATGACACCAAGTAGTAGAGCTGTATTTTTGGTGGGTGTTAACAAGTACCTTCCATAAAGATCCTAGGCAGTAACCTATGGAAGTAAATCCTTTCTATAGTGCTCTTCAAACTATGTGCTATAATTTTTAATGTATTATGAAACTGGTTTAGTAAAGTATAACACATATGCAAAAATTAAAAAGAATATACAATTCAGAATTATATTAATTTAGTAAGGGAAATGTTCTATATGTATGGATCTTTCTCTTTCTCTCTCTCTCTCTCTCTCTCTCTCTCTCTCTCTCTCTCTCTCTCTCTCTGTCTGTCTGTCTCCCATGAATATGCTGGAAATTTCCCACTATGTAAAAAATAATTATTACTGTGGATTAGGCTTTGAATTTTCTGACAAAAATCTGTAGCAAATCTTAAAATAGAGATAAATCAACCAATCCAACTCTTTATATTTACTCAGCTATTTGATGAAAATAAGTAGAAATAATTACATCCTCCTAGAAAATAAATTGGATATTTGAGGATAGAAAACAGTCTGGTCGATAAATGCAAAGTTTAAAAGGAAAAAGTTACAATCTTTGAAAGTACAGGTATCTCAATGATGACAATGGTTTGAACTTATCAAAGCAGACATCTAGAATATTAGATAACACCTCATATTCATGTCGTTATAGATAAATGCCACGACACAAGACAATTCCTCCCTCAATGCAAGATACTATGATGTGTTTACACCACATTGAACAATGTACTTAATGATTTTCTTCTCAAAATTATATTTATAGCTTCCTCTGAGTCTTATCTTCATAACATATATACATGAATACGTGCATTTATGCATTATAAAATTATGCAGCTCTGACCTTAACTGGCTATCCAATCTTGGATACATGATTTAAGTCATTTCTTAAATGCAGAAAATACAATGATCTCCCTCATAGGACCTTTATGCTTATTAACAATTCATGGAAAATTTAAGTACTGAGAATAATTTCTAGTATGCTTATAAGTGGTGAGCAAATTTTGGGTTATTTTCCAAGTGCAATTTCAAATTTTATTTTATTAATGATCAATTATTTTTCTAGAGAAGGCATTTAATATTAAATAAATATTTATTGTTTTGAATTAAACTAATGTTTAATAATGTTTAATAATAATAAGGCTTGGGGTAAGTTAGTGTTTAAATTTCAATATTGAAAAAGAATGTTTTTTATTTATTTTGTTTTATGATTCCTCTATTAGAGTTCTCCTTGGAAGCAAACATAACTGACCAACATATTGATCTTTAAATCCAATTTACTGCTTTTAGGATCAGATTTTAAGAAACTGATGAGGATTATAAGCATTCTGTTAGGAAATGGCTAAATTCTCTAATAATTATTTATATAATTCAAGTATCCTTCAACAGTACAAATGACTCTATATGCATTATATTTCTGATCTATCACTATATTACTATGAAATATATAATCTTACTACTCCCATTTCAGAGAAAAAGAAACCCAACTTTTCTTTTTGTCTTTTTTCTAAGATCTCAAGTTTTGTGTCTGCATTACGGTTTCTCTGGTCCTATTGATTATTATTTCTGGTTGTTCTTTCCTTCTGGATGCTTAAGGCCAGATTAACTAAGGTTTTGTTTTGTTGAGGTCAGTTGAGGATCTGGTTCTCAGGGTTCTCTCAGGGGTTTTTTTTGGGGGGGGGCAGTGGGAGCCCCTTGCTTCTTTCAGCTCCTAAAAGAGAGCACTGTTGTTTGGCCTGTCTTCAATTCTTACAGGCAGGTGCATATGCTCTGTGGATGCCACTACTTTTGGCACTCTTCAAGGACATGAGATACAGCTTTTTTTACTTTTTAATCTTCCAATGTGGACTGAGGACTGCTGAGATACCCAGCTTGTGAACTAAGCAGCTAATGGGAATTCAGCCTCATCAGAATCTGGGCTGCCATTGTTGGATTACCTCAGCTGTATCATGGAGGCCAATGCAGGGGGATCAAGACAGGATGCGTGCTTACTGGACTTCATTTGGGGGACTACAGAAGGGAAAGACCCCAAAGTGGAGCAAAAGTGAAGGATTGATGGTGTTTGGGCTTGTCAAAGAGGAGCCTTCGAGCACTTCCTTAAGGAAAATATGACATTTTTTAGGAAAAAAATGTCCTCCAATTCAAGTGATATGTGTATGTATGTATCTATATATTTACATATATATGTAACTATGTATGTATATATATGTATATATACTGAAGCAACGCAAATAGGAGAGAACAATAACAACAAAATAATTGGAAAAAAAAAACTCTGGAAAGACTCAGAAAAAGATGCAGGACATGTATGGCAGAGTACAGGGATTTGGGTGGGGTGGGGGGCATGGAAAGGGAAATAACTCTAGATTTGATTGAGAAATGATGTAAGACTTATGGGAAAAGTTTAAAAACAATAAAAAAATAATTTTGTGGAAAAACCTCAACTTTTAAACAGTTAAAGAGTTTAAAAAATTAAAGAAATCAATAAATTAGAAATCAGTATTTGATCCAAGATCTCATCCAATTTTATAGCCTGAAAACTAAAGTTTATTCTAACCAGAGAAGTTATTAGAATCTAAGGAATTGAAAGAAACAAAGATCATTCATATTTAGCTCTTTAAATATATTAATATTGAAACTCACCTTTGAAAGAGAAGCAGAGTAGTGAAAGTGAAAGAATAAATCTCAATTTGAGTTCTTCCTTATATACATTTGGTTTTGAAATTTTGTTGGAATCGTAGTGACAAACACATGTATTTAGATATATTACCGTCTTAGAGTCCAACTAAAGAAAATTAAACCTCTGGATATGCATGAGTCCTCTATTGATTCAGAGCACATTAAACTAGCTACATCTAATAAATGGCTGTGTGATCATTAGTGACAGAAAGACACAAATGAAAGTTACCTATGCATAAAAATATGGTACACTTGAATGTCACATCAAGTAGGAAAGACATCAAATGAAAACCCATGATCTCCAACTCTGTGTTAGAACAGGAAACAGAGTCTCACCTCCTTCAATAACATGCCTCAGGAACTATTCATGAATAACTTCAATGTGCATTCATTTATATGTTAGTGTCTGGAATAGAGCTATTTTTCAAATTTGTCATTTAATTTTTTTTATAAGATGGTAAGCTTATATGTCTAAAATCATACTGGAGTCAAAAGTTTCTACTTACGACTAAGCTTTTAAAATCAAAATATTTGCCTTACCTTATTTGTGTTCACTGCTGTGATGACCCAGACACATTGTGCATTGCTGTCATACTGGAATGGAAAGTTGGGAGATGTAAAGGTTCCACTCGGTCCTTGAAGATTAGAGCCACATGTCTTCACTAAAAGAGAAATTGAAATGTCAAAGACAGGCATGTATCACACATAGTATTTTAATACCATCTGAAAGATTTTAAGTTCCAAAATTGCACAATTATGACTGTTTTGAAATATACATCATGGCATTTGAAAGTTACATATTAAAATTAGTGTGTTTCTTATATCCTGAAATCCATCTTGATATTTTGAACATGAATTGACCAGTTCATATGAAAAAAGTATGACCTATATTGAATGTTTGTTATGATGTTCAAAGGGCACCAAGATTAAATTGTTACTAAATCCCAAGATGTACATGCTTGATTTTTAGAACATTGCTACTAGTTATTAATAAAAGTGGGTAGCATGACAAATGTCCTCTGAGGATAAATTAATCAGTTAATAATAGAGCAGTAAATTATCCACTATTATTATAATACAAATCCACAGAGATTAAGAAGCAATTCCTTGGATTGATTAAGCAATTTCAATTTTGAGGAAGACTGAGAAAAAGATGAAAAACCATGTTTGGCAGAATGCATGAGTAGAAGTATTTTCATTTCTAATTATTAAGTATTCAAGGACCCCCAGAAATAGTTGAGAAACATCGATATTAAAATTATTAATTTTGTTCTTGTGAAATCATTAAGACATAAAAGAAGTATGTACGTAATGTTAAGTTAATTTAATGATTTCACAGAGAAATTGGTAATGTTCATTTAATTTTCTATTTCTGCTTTCATCTTAAAACTCCTAAACAACATTTCCCATCTCTTTATTCACTTCCTTTACCACAAAATTCCTTGGTACCATTAATTTTATTTCATATTCCCTTTGACTTTTTCCATTAAACTCTACCATGTTCTATTTTTCTAGCCTATCAAAACTAATCTAATAATATGAAATTAAGCATGTATCTTTATATGCACTTCAATCTTTACAGGGTTATTAGCATTACCAATTTGAAGATTGTTGTCTGAAGTTTATGTCTGGTGGTCCTTTAAATGCATGTCATGCATGTGCTGCCTTCTACTTGGTGTTCTCCCTGTGTTAGGGCATGCAGCCCTGAGGTACTGAAAGCCTTGGAATTGTCCCAGGCCAGCTGGTGACAGTCCTAGCTTGAGCTCTAGCAGGAAGACCAAAGGAGGTGAGACATAAGACCCAGAGAGAAAAAGGAAATGGACTCCTAGAGACCAGGAGGAAAAAACTCCATTTATTGATGCCAATTGGCATCAATAACTAAAGCTACTGTTCTCTGGTTAAGGAAGTGGGGACAGGAGGATGTGAATGAGGAGGGGAAGTGAGAGCCATCTTGGCTTCTGGTGGGGGGGTGGGCAGCAGGACTCCAGGTTGTGTGTATAGTAAACTGGAGGTGTAACATCTGCTCCATACATCAAAGGAGGAAGCCCTCAGGGTCTGGAGCTTTGCTGAGACAGGTGAGGCAGGAATACTGAATTTTCCTGACCCAGCTACTAGATAATCCACGGAGGCTACTAAGTAACCCACAGAGGCTACCAGGACAATGTTTTGCAGATTCCCACTTGAAGCCAGACAAAATCTCAGTCCCACAAAAGATCAGCTTATGAGCCTCATAAAGCTTTGTAAGATGTGGTTGTACTTAGTCTGCTAGAAAACAGTATAGAAATTGTTGTGATAATTCATTTCCATAATGTGAATATTCATTTATGAGTCAGTAATTTTGAAATCTACATCACCATCTTTTACATCTCTCTTGACATGTAGGTAAGTTTTCCATCTGTGTATTAGATATTCCAAAAGATGGATTAGGAATCACTTAATTACACATCCTTTAGTTTGTCCCCACATTTCACTACTGGATATTTGAAATGCCATAGACCTGTACCTTGCTCATTGGATACATCCAATTTCCTGATTTATCTCTTCTAAGGCCCAGTGCTTCTACATGATTCTTGGTGGACTTACAGTAAATTTTTACTTAACCATTCTCTAGAATCCATCTTCTCTCTACATTATAGCACCCTCTAAGTTGTTATACTTGCCTTCTTAAAATGCATACTTGATTATTTCATTTGGAAGAAAACTGTTATTTCATATAGGAAGAATTAGCAATGGCCCAACATTTAATAAAATTCAAAAGGATTCCTATAATCTCCTTTTTCAGTTTAAGTTTTTGCTATTCATAGTTAGGTACTTTACTTGTGGCAGTATTGGTTCCTGCTCTTTCTTAAATGCACCATATCTAAATTTCTAGTTTGTCACAGTGTTCCCTAGTCTAAAATATTTCTTCTTATGTTGAGTTACAGAAATTGTACTCACTTAAACTAAGCCAAGCTGATGTATCACTTCTGTCTATAAGAAAGGTATTTAATTCCTGCACTCAGTGTTCTCGTAGAGGTTGTAGTCCCTGTAGACTATTATGTGCATAGTGTAACTGTAAAAATGTTCAGCTGCTTGTCTCCTGATGGATTATGTACTGAGAACTTTAAAGGCAATCACAGCATGAGATTCCTTTGAATAGTACTTTCTTCTTAGTAATTCTCTGGAAAAATTCATTTCTAAAATGCATACTCAATTACAGTCTTCTAGAGAAAAGTTACTTAACATTCCTTTAAAGGCTAGTACAGTGATTTTCTTGATGTAAGTAGTTTGCTGAGGAACAAATATATAATACTATTGGCATAGCTTTTAAATGACTATAACACAGTTATAATCTGGTAAGGAATATTAATAAATGTGCAATAGATTAGGAATATGTCCTGTTGAAAATGATTTTTTCCATATAAAAGTAGAGAAGGAACATTAATAAAATGGCAAGCAAAAACCCTCTATAAATGATTTATGACTTATCTGTCTCCATCCCAACTGAATATGACTGTGGGGTCTGATATTTCATTTGGCTGGAGTATTAAGGGAGCTGTCTTTAGCCCCTATAACCTGCAAAGGCCAGGGGTTCAAGCTAGCCCTTGCTCCCCAATTGATAAAACCAGCCCTGCAGCCTTGCTTTAAGGATTCAGGCAAAGGGTGTCACATTCTGGCAATATCTAAAGAGGGCATCTTGGTTTAGAAAACCAACTGGAGCTTCTGCCGGCTTACAGCTTTTGTAGAAAGTACACTGTGAATTTCCTGTGCACCCCTTCCCACACCCCACACCATTCTTGCCAGAAGCCCACCAATTGCCAGTATATAAATCCCCAAACTCCTGCAAATAAATGAGTTATCCCCTCTCTTGGAAATGGCTCCCAGATCATTTTCTCTTTGATCTGTTTCAGGCTAATTCCAAATTCCTCTCCACCCCTCCCTGCCTCCACTTGCCACTTGGCACCAAGAGATAGGTGACCTGGCCTGCTTGTTGAACACAGAGGAAGCAACATATTACCATGGTTGGTCACAAATAATAAACATTTTATTTTTTTGAAAATACACATGGTTTTTCAGATTTCTCTCTCTCTCTCTCTCTCTCTCTCTCTCTCTCTCTCTCTCTCTCTCTGTGTGTGTGTGTGTGTTTGAAACTGCATGTATAAGTTTGTTTTCATGTTTTGAAAAACTAAGCTAATTCTATACCAATTTGTCTGGAACTACATTTTTCCACATATCAAGAATAATTCTAGGCCACATTTTTATATGTTACTATCCATAGATTTTAATAGTTCAAACAGTTGATTGTATTATGAGACATTTTCAAGTCTTTCATTATGCAAAGATGAAAACACAGATTTCCTTTCAGGTCTTGAAGAGGTCAAAGGTTGAAATATCATAATTTAGCTCTTAGATTTTAAAACTGGTATTTAGTATTAAGATGGTATTTTTTGTTTGTTTCTTAATTCTTTTACTGAGCTTTTGTGCATTTCATACACCAATTCCCAATAAGATTTAGAACTGTTCCCCAACCCATGCACCCTGCACCAGAGCTCATGCATTCTGGCATACATGATAAGTTCTGTCTTGCACCTTTTTCTTTTCTTTTTTTTTAATATTTGATGCAGAAGTTTACTGTTTTAGTCAGTTCTTTGAACAAGTCTTTTGTTGTTGTTCCCCTTAATTTTATATTACTGGGGCTGGAAAGATGGCCTAGAGGTTAAGGGCACCGACTGCTCTCGCAGAGGACCCGGGTTCGATCCCCACACCCACATGGCAGCTGAGAACCATCTTTAACTCCAGTTCCAGGGGAATCTGACCTCCGCAGCACTGCCTGACACGGGTGCACAAACCTACATGCAGACAGTACATTCATACACATATAAGAATAAATAAAAAATTAAAAGTAAACAATTATAATTTTATATTACTCTAAAATACATGTATATTCACTCAACATATAACAAAATTACAAAGTCTGAAAATAAGCTTTAGGTTAATTCCACAATATGTTTGCGATTCATATTTTAACAGTAAATTTGCTTATAGGTAAAAAGAAATATAACTTTACATTCCTAAATTACATAGCAAGTTGATGTATGTATTAATGCCACCCCGAATGGGCCTGATCTCCTCTAATCTCGGAAGCTAAGCAAGGTCTGGCATGGTTAGTACTTGGATGGGAGATGGTGGTTTTCTTAATTAAATTGCCTGAGAGTTTAAAGTGAAGTAGCATCTAGACCAAATTGTCCTGTGCACATGTCTGTGGTGGATTGCCTTGATTGTTGATTGAGGTAGGAGAAATCAATCTGAATGTGGGGGCACCATTCCCTAGTTTGAGGTCCTGACTAGTATAAAGAAGACAAAATTAGTTGACAGAGAAATGGCATAGCAACATGGGTGTCTTCTTTCATCTCTGCTTTTAACTGTGAAAGTGATGTACCTAGTTGCTAAGTACCTGGCTCGGCTTTTACTCAATGATGGACTGTAATTGTAAGGCATTAAGCTCTCCCTCCACTTAAAATGCTTAAAAAATCTGTTTATTAGTACTTTAATTCTAAAGTACAAAAGCATTCAAATATTTAAAAACATGATTTAAAATTCAGATTTACCCGTAAGACAGTAGGATTTCATGGAATCAGTAGGATTTCCTGGAATCACATGTAAACGCTACCTGTTTCAGAATATATTTTGCATTGAAATATGTTATATCTTGAGAGAACGTTCAAATGTTGTAAAAGGAACATGCTATATACATGAACTCGGTAGCAAACATTTATTGTCTTTGTTATTCTATTTCTTAATGTCATATTGCTCCCACACCTGGATTTATGTGTATATACATTTGTGTAGGAACTTCAGACAGGGTATTTTATTATAGCAACAGAAATGGAACAAGTACAGAAATAGTTAAATTTGTAATTATATTATTTCTATAACACAAGGAATGAGAAATTCCATTATTCATTTTATCATATTCTTTACTAAGAACTATTTTATCATAATATGGAATATAGTATAAAATTTTATATGCACATGTTTATGTATTTCCACATATAAAGTCTACTGATGGACAAACATTGACTGGAGGGTTCACTTTTGTAGGGGTTAGTTGTTCCATTATTATACCCAAGAAAATAGCATAATGTTTAACCAATTTTATAATATGTTACATATCTCCTTTTATTGTTTGATATCACGATTTTCTCACAAAGTACTTGATATCTATGTTTCCATGAATATTTTTCTGTGTCCGTTTATCAAATAAAGAAGATAGATGCTTCCATTCAGTTATATCGACTTTACATATATTTTGACACAATAAAAACATTTCTTTGATGTAGGGTTTAATATCCTAAATTAGAAAAGTAAATAAGATTATAGTAGAGATGCTGCAGTAAATGACTGCATTTGATACATAAGGACAAATTTATTACTTAAGTGCTAAATACAATAAGAGGGAATTTTCAAAGTTTAACAATGATTGTAAGAAACCAAACACATGTTAGTTTGTGAAAATTTCATAAATTATTAAATATATAACTATAAAGGAAGAAAAAATTGTTGATGTCCGTACTTAGTAATGTTGATCAAAACTGTCTTAAAAACTTTGACAAGTAGATCAGAAAAAAAGATTAAAAATAATTACAGAAGTTGAAGACAGAGCAAACACCTCATTAATTATATGGAATATAATCCTGCCTATCTGAATTGAATAGATTTAATGATTTATCAATACACAACACAGCATGTTACATTTAAAATTATTATTATTTGGGTTTGAAAATACATATATTAAAATGTCTTGTGTCTCATAGCAATAATATTAATTCAAAGTTAAATATCCAATTTGTACAAATTTAATTATATATATATTTTTTAAGAAGGTAAAAGTTATCTGAAGAGAAACATAAAACAATTCAGAAAGCCATTTTAATCAAACCCATATAAATGCAAAATGCCAATTTTCTAGGTGAAAATGGTTGTTATTCTAAAGATAACATTGTCATTTGAGCATTTTGTAATATATTGGTGCATTGGTTATTTTTCATTTTTCCTCTTCACTGGATTCCAGTGAATAATTCTCAATATTTTGGTTGCTTATTGAATTTTTACTTATGTGTTTAAAAGTCAAGACAACAATAACTATAATATTGTAATTTTATTTGTGAAATAAACTAAACCAATATGTAAAGGGATATGTTTTAACTGCTGATTTTGTTTGTTTGGTTTTTTCTTTCTCTCTCTTTTTTTTAACGGTGTTTCTATGTAACCTTAGCTGACCTGTAGACCAGGTTGGCCTTAATCTCACAGAGATCCTCTCTCCAGAGTGCTGGGATTAAACTCTTATACCACTATGATCCACTAAATGTTATTTTTAAGGTTAACACTTAAGGTAAAATATTGCAAGTTAGTAGACTCAGTGTAAAAATATCCATGTATTTTTCTCAGATCAAATACATAATGCTACTTTGGAAAGGGAATATAACTAGCTTGATTCCCCTGCTCTGAACAAGACTGCCAGAACCTGGCCATTGGATGCCCATAGTCTCAACTGGGCCTAGGCCTCTTCTCCCTGATGCAGAGCTCTTATCTAAATCTAACACGTTTGGAATGATCCTTTCCTGCTAATTAAAAAAAAATCAAAAGTGAGAACATAAAACACAGACCAACTAAGTACTTATAACCAATCAGAAAGTAATCAACCTGTATCAACCATAAAATCAGAATCAAGAGGCTAGAGAGATGGCCTAGCGGTTAAGAGTGCCTACTGCTCTTGCAGAGGACCAGGGTTCGATCCCCAGCACCCACATGGCGGCTAAGAACCGTCTTTAACTCCAGTTCCAGGGGAAATCTGAGACCCTCTTCTGACCTCCGCAGCATTGCATGACACGGGTGCACAAACCTACATGCAGACAGTACATTCATCCACATAAAAAATAAATAAAATAAAAAAAAATCAGAATCAAACTATAGCTGTTTATAGACAGGCCAGTATTTCACATCAGCCATACAATCAACAAAAGTAATACATATGTCCAGGCTGCTATGCCGAAATATAGATAATATGAAAAACCAAGATAATATGTCCCCACCAAAACACACCAGTCCTACAGAATTCCACTACAATACAGACTACATAGAGGATGTCCATGAAGCAGAATTTAAAAGAAATATCATGAACATGATCAGAGAATTCAACCTCTTTAATGAAGACATGCAATTCAAGAAACTCAAAGTAGACAGAAATAAATTCCTCAGGGAAGTTAAAGAAAATATAAATATCTGCATAAAATGAGAAACACAATTCACGACTTGAAAAACTAATTCACAAAACATATAGAATACTTAAAAACTCAAACATAAACGAGGTTGGAATTGTAAAACTCAGTAACTCAATCTGAAATGACAGGAAAAAGACTCACAAGCAGAGTGAGTGAACCAGAAAACAGAATATCAAAACTTAAAAACACAGTTGAAAAATTGGACTGCTAAAGCACAGAATATGAAATATTATAAAAATTAGAAAAGTATTAATCAGGAATTGTGAGGTACCATTAAAAGACCTAATCTACTTGTCATAGACATAGAAGAAGGAGAATGTCAGGGCAATGGCATTGATCTTTATCTTCAACAAGATTATAGGATAAAAATTTCCTAAATTACAGGAAGGCATACCTATACAGATGCAAGAAGCACACAGATTAGCAATTAGACAGGACCAAACAGAAACTCCCCACAGCATATCATAGGATAAAAGCACTAAATGTACAGAACTAAGAAAGAATACTGAAAGCTTCCTGAGAAAACCAAGTTACATATGAAACAAAACCCATTAGAATTACAACTGATTTTCAATGTAAATTAGAAAAGCCAAAAATGCTCGGAGAAAAGTATTTCAAGTTCTAAATGACCATGGATGCCAAGCCAAAATACTTTACCCAGCAAAACTGACTATCAGAGTAATTGGGAAAATTCAAATAAAAACCACTGTAAGATTTCATTTTACCCAGTCAGAATAGCTAAGATTAAGACACCAAATGACAGAAATATTGGTGAGGATGTGGGGGAAATCTGAACCCTCACTCATTGCTTATAGTATTGTAAAATGGTGCACCCCCTATGGAAAGTACTGTGGCTAACTCTAACAGTCCTTATCACTATTTGGAATTATCTTATTTTTCTAATATTGGGAAATTACAATACTTTGAAATCAAGAACCCAAACACCGAAAAATCCCTAAAAATAAATCTACATATGATTCAGTTATACCACTCCTTGGAATATACCTAAAAGAATCATCCTATAGCAGAAGTACTTGTGTAGTCATAATTTTTGCTTCTCTTTTTCACAACAGCTACAAAATGGAAACAAACTAAATGTCCCTCAAGTGATGAATGGATAATCAAACTATGGCATCTTTATGCAGTAGAGTTTTACTTAGTGGTAAAGAAAAACAAAATTATGAAATTTACAGGTAAATGGATGGAACAGGAAAGTGTTGCACTAAGTGTAGTAACACAATCTCAGCAAAATAAATGGCAAATATTCTCAATCATTTGTGGATCTTCACATATATATATATTATATATATATATAATATATATTTACCCTGATGTAACCCAGGACCAGGAAAAGAGAAGAAAAACCGGGGAAGAAGCTTAGAAAGGATGATTACAGGAGATAGGTTATCAAGACAAAATTAAGAAGATGTGTTTTAACTGAGAAGAGAGGAGAGAGGCGTATACAAAGAACAACAGGGGTAAAGAGGAAAGGCCTTGAGAGGAAGGGATAATGGAAAATACATGTTATTAAGGAAGAAGTGGAAAATAGAAGAAATAGGGGTTTATCATGGGCGGGATATGCTTAGATGCTTAGACAAGGAGAGGGAAGAGATAAATAATGCTTATGTGGCATGAAAAACTAGAGAGAATGTATTAGCTAAAAAGATTAATGAGCCGTGCGTGGTGGCACACACCTGTAATCCTGGCACTTGGGAGGCAGAGGCAGGAGGATCTTTGTGAGTTCAAGGCCAGCCTGATTAACGAGCGTATGTACAGGACACTGGGGCTACAAGGGAGACCCTGTCTCAAAAGACGAAAAAAAAAAAAAAAAAAGAAAAAAAAAAGACGTACTGAACAAAACAGTACACACACACACACACACACACACACACACACACACATACACACAAGGTATTGCAACAGCCCTGGCTTTCCTCTCAGAATTTGTATATACTATCATATTTCTGAAGACAAGCCAAACTTTGATTTGCAACAATGGAGCTGTAACTGACCTGGAAACCTCCTTCTTGAAGACTAAATCTTAACAGTATCAAACCAAATCTCATAGTTTCAGACTAAATCTCATATTATCAAATAATACATTACAAGCTACTATGAGAGAGATTCAATCAATGGTCCAACAGAGATATAAAGCCTAATAACCATAAGAATGACTAGTGCAGCAAACTGTCATGCAGTAGTGACACTTTGGGGGTTGTGTTGGATAGCTTTGGTTGTCAACTGGAGACACATGGGCAGAGAGAGCTTT
The DNA here is from genome assembly GCA_009823505.1 of Rhizomys pruinosus. NCBI lineage: Eukaryota > Metazoa > Chordata > Mammalia > Rodentia > Spalacidae > Rhizomys > Rhizomys pruinosus. The sequence continues at coordinate 3,620,470 of VZQC01005063.1, read as the reverse complement.
AAAATTGAGGAATTGTTTCCATTAGACTGGCCTGTGGGCATGCCTGTGGGGAGTGCTCTTGATTGAGGAATCCTGCAAAAGGGCCCAGCCCACCTTGAGCTGTGTTACAGTTGGGGCAGTTGTCCTGTATTGTATAAGAAAGCAGATTGAGGGTAGTTTGGGGAAGAAAAAAAACAGGGGGAAGGAGGATTGAGCACCAGCTAGGGGAGCAAGCCAGTAAGCAGCATTTTTCCATGGACTGTGCTCCACGTTTCTGCCTTGGGTTCTTCCTTGGCTTCCCTTGATGATGGACCGTGATTTTAAGCTAATTAAACATTTTCTTCCCTAAATTGGTTTTGGTCAAAGTGTTTTGTCACTCCAAATGGATAAGAAAATTATAACAGAGGGGGTAATCAACAACCATATAATTAGACTTAAATCCCACTCAAAGGAAGGAAATATATGTATGGCACTTTAAACATACAAGTCAAATTTACATAGCTGGAGAGGCTATAGATCCTAGACAAAATCACCCTAGACAAACATTGCTAGAAAAACCTTGTTTCTTACTCTATGCTAACAGCTGGAGAGGTTGTGTGGAAAGGGGAAAACTCATCCACTGCTGGTTGGAATGTAAACTGGTACAACCATTATGGAAAGCATTGTGGAGAACCTTAAAAGACTCAGAATGAGCCTACCACCTGACCCAGTCATACCACTCCTGAGTATATAGTCACGAGACGCATCCTACTGCAAAGAAACATCCATGTTTATTGCAGCTCTCTTCAGCAAAGAGCTAGAACCAACCCAAATGCCCCTCAACTGACGAGTGGATGACAAAAATGTGGTACATCTACACAATGGAGTACTACTCAGCAATAAAGAAGGATGACATCATGAACTTTGCAGGCAAATGGATGGAATTCTAAGTAATTGTGTTAAGTGAAGTAATACAGTCTCAGAAAAACAAGTGGGAATGGTCTCCCTCACTTGTGGATGCTAACACCAAATCCCCAGCTGAAAGGCAAGCTGAACAACATTATTGTTATATTTCTGTTTATCTGAAAGCAACTATGTTGTTATAATGTAAATCTCTTAACTGGCTCTAGAATTGATACACCACTTACTTTCAGACTCTGTAATTACTGTATATGAGTGGAAAGTATGTATTCATATTTTAGAGTAATATAAAATTAAAGGAGGAAAATGTGAATTCCTAAACATATAAAAATTATTGAGAGAAAGATGCAGGACAATTATAGCAGAATACATGATCTGGGGTGGGGTGGGGGAAAGGCATAGGGGAATATGTCTAAACTGAACTGAGAAATGATGTCTGAAATACACAAAACATTAATAAAAGCATTATGAAAACAATGTACATTTATGTTTACAGATGAGTATACCTCTCAACATTCATCAAAAAAGCTTCTTTGCTTCACATAGCAGGCTAAGTGGATTTTGTCCATACAACTTATTCCTGTCTCTGGTTACCTCTTGCCTATCATGTCCTCAAAATCTTTTCTCTTTCTCTCTTCTCAGATACTTATGAGTCACATGGTTACTTTATGAACTGGTGTTAAAACATTCCTAAGATTTTCAAACTCCAGAAACCTCTTTTTACTTATTTACTGTTGATTTTTCAAACACATTAAAGATGTCCCCATGTTTAGACCTAAGTACTTGCTATTTTCCTCACCTTGGATAGTATTTATCAAATAACAGACCATAAATGGACTACTGTGAATTATTTCTCTATCACCTTATACACACACACACACATAAAGGTACTCATTTATGCAATTGTACAAGTGTGTATATGGGTATGCATGTGCATACACAATTCAATACTGTCTACTGTCCTCATTAGCATGTCCGATTCATGAAAGCAAGAACTTCATTTGTTTCAATAGGTGCCTCCATTGCTTAGAAGATAGCCTTTTACTTTGGTAAAAGCCCATGAAGAAATAAGTAGGAAAATGTGTATCACAGTTAAAGTCTTAACAGTCATTTGTATTTTCTTCACCTTTCATTTTTAATACATATTTTTTTCTTAATATTTAATGACATTTCACTCTTCCATCATTAATTAAATGGCGATTCTGTTACACTGCAGAGTCCTTAATCCTGTGTGTATAACAAGATCTTTTGGCTAAAGCTATACAGCTATGTCTCAGGGATACTGGAAGAGTTCTGGTAAGGACCATTTTCTTTGTATGAGGAGTAGGATGATCTAACTCTTTAAAGAGGTCATGAGGATGCAGTCTAAAATTTTTCCATATCTTATTTTTTATAAATAATTTTTTATGTTTATGTGTTTCATACATATTTTTTAGTCTTAATTGCCTTTATATCCACTTCTCTTTTGGCACCGTCCTGCAGCCCCCTCAACCCAAGTTCACACATTCTGTCATTTGTTCTAGAGTCTCTTGTGCCAAACTACTCTCCCAGCCCAACACTCAGTGCCTGCTTATCCCCTGAGCTCTAGTCAGTCTATCTGGAGTCTTTTTCCTAAAGAAGTCCAGTTCTTTTTTGATGCTTTTTTGGTATCACAAGGTTCATTTATGTTATTTTGATGCTATGTATATTATAAAGATTAACTTAAAATAAAAAAAAAAAAAACAATATCCAAACGAAAAAAAAAAGAAGTCCAGTTCTTCCTCATCCTATCACAATCACTGGCCAATATTTTTTCATGCAAGATTGGGTTCTGCTACCCATTTCTGCAGTTCTGTGTCCAGCTGAGCTTGCACGGGTCTTGTGGATGCTCATACCAATGCTGTAGGTCCATATGAAGAGTTCCAGGAGCTTGTAGGATTCATTCCCATTTAGACTTATCACCTTCCTGGCTCTTAGTCTTTCTACCTGCTCTTCCACAATGTTCCCTGAGCCCTGATGAAGCTGAATTTAGGGGACTTGTCCATGAAACCAAACTCTGTAGACTCCTAATCTAGAGAGTTTTGTCATTTACGCCTTTTTGAATTCCTGGCCTCCTATTGAATTAGGGAGCTTCCTCTATAAGAGCTAAGAGGTTACTTTATGTCCTCTTGGCTCCTTGTTCTATGCTGTATGAACTTTAGGTGCTGAGGTTGATTGTAGATGTGTCCCTTAGGCATGAGCAATTCATAGACCATGTCTGTGTATGTCCAGTTATTGTGCTCTGTACTCTTCATCTGGTGCAAGAGAAGCTTCTTTTTTGAATGGTGTCTGGGATATTTGTCTGTAAATATAAGGATGTCTATTTTATAGTTAGTAAGATCTTATAGCTTCATTAATCTCTGAATTTTAACTCTGTTTGCATTTGAGAAAATCCATATCATTTGGACATAGTTCCTTTAATTGTAATGTCAGAAAGTTGGAGTACATCACCATTAGTAGGTGATAGGAGTTGTATTTTTATGTACTAACTCCTGATTCTAAATGGTTCACATTAAGGGGGTACAAAGAGTTTGGTAGAATTAGGAATGCATATCTTTACGATATGTCACAGAAAATGAATTTTTTATTTATATATTTTATTTTCTCCTGTGGTTATTTGTTAGCCTCCTCCTACTGTGACTTTTTGATAATAATTTTAATTACAAAACCTAATTTTAAGCAAATTCAGGTAAATTTCTATACAATAAAACACCAATTTCTATAATAATACATCATGGACATAATTTTCAAAATTAAGATATTTACTATTAGAGCCATTGAAACTTCATAGATGCACTAAGGAAAAAATGTCAGTCATCAAAGACAGGCAGCACCCAGGTTCTCTCATATGTAGATCCTGGGGAAAAAAGATGAAAATAAAAGGAAACTTACCAAAGATCAGGAAAGTAAAGAGGACAAGTAGCATGATGTATGAAGGGGTAATAGGAGATATATTAATATGATCAAATAATGGAGGGGTTGACTATTATTAAAGTATATGATATGTGTATGTAAATGTCACAATGAAACTATTTTTACAGTTAATATATGCTAATAAAGAAGTAAAAAACCTCCAAGCCTGAAGTAAATATAAGTTAAGTATGAAAAAATAAGAAACTATATGTTGAGAAAATATATCTGTTCAAGTTATGAAAAATGGTTTCCATAGAAAATATAGTAGAGTCAAAGGCAATAATGACTCGTACAGAAAATAACCATTTCCAAAATTGGGAAATTTCAGAATTGAAGTTGAAGGGACTAGTAATCTAAGAAGGAAAAGATATGAAATAAATAAATACTGTATTGTCCTAATATTCTACTGATGTAATAAAATGTAAAAATGGCTAAAACATTGTGTGATATGAAATGCAAAAGTCCAGTTGGATGAATGAGGCCACTCCCACACCTGAAGGATCTTTAAAATATTACATTTAGTTATTTATGTGTCTGTGTGTGTTTTTTGGTCATATATGTGCTATGGTATGTGTATGAAGGTAAGAGAATTACTTCTAAGAGTTGGTTTTCTTCTGACACAATGTGGGTTTCAGGGATCAAATTCAGATAGTAAGACTTGGTAGTAAATGCCTTTACCCACTGAGCATCTCACAGGCCTCAGAGCATTTCTTTTAATGTATATAAATAAGAATCATGGAATGAGCAAAAGATAGGAATAGAAGAAAAAGAACGAGAAACAGTTTTGGAAGAGCAGATTTTCACTTTTGACTTGTGGTTTCAGTTTTCATGGATGATATCTAACAAACACAGCAAGGACTGGAGTCCACCAGACCCCATCTTTCTTTCATTATAGTGTAAAAACTCATAATGATTCAGGAATTCATATAATGAGATACATTACTGAGTTGTGGTGAAGTGAAATCCTACACTGTGCTTCTTTCCACAGCAATCTAAACACAAAAATGTGATTTAACTGTGACTAATAAATGAAGAAAATATTTTTTTCATTTGAGATTCTTGGGGGCTTATTTTCCTTCAATGTTATATATATTTTATACATCAACTACAATGAATTCAGCAAGTTAGAAGAAATGAAAAAAAATTTGGACATATATACCTTACCAATATTGAATCATGCACAAATAAAAAAATGTACGAATATAATAAGTAATGTGAGAGCAACTCTAAATTAAATTCTCCCTTCAAAGCAAAGCTCAGGAACAGATGGCTTTCCTGCTGACAATTCCCAAAAATCTAAAGAACAACTAAAACAATTTTAGAGTTATTGCAAAACAAAAAAAATGAATTAAAAAATATTCTACAAGGGAAAGGTCATCCTGATTTCAAAATTGGATAAGGAGAGTTAAGCAAAGCTACACTCCACTGTCCTTGATCATCACAAACCCAAAAATTTTCAACAAAAACTGTCAAAGTGATGCAACAACTTATTAAAACAGTAATTTATCATGATAGCATTTATTTCATTGATTCAAGAATACTTCAACATATGAAAGGAAATAAATGGACATTATATTAACAGGATAAAGGACAAAACCATAGGGTGAGATTTTATTGGACACCCAAAGGAAACTTGCAAAACCTCAACATTTATTTACGATAAACATTCTGAATTAATTAGGTATAGTAGGAACACCTATTAATGTATAAAGACCTCATAAAAAGTGAAGGGCTGCCGGGCATGGTGGCGCATGCCTTTAATCCTAGCACTTGGGAGGCAGAGGCAGGTGGATCTTTGTGAGTTCAAGGCCAGCCTGGTCTGCAGAGCGAATTCCAGGACAGCTGGGGCTGCAGGGAGACCCTGTCGCGAAAAGGTCAAAAAAAAAAAATGTGAAGGGCTAATACTTTGAAGTGAATAAAGGTAGAAATGTTATGTCTGAGCTCTAGATAAAGACAAGAACATCCACTTGCTTCTTTTCTTTAAACCTGGTATTGAAATTCTCAGCCAGTGGCCGCAGGCTAAATGTGTAATAAAAGGTATACAAATTGGAACAGATAGAAAGCTTCAAATACCCCATACCACAAGAGAAAACAAAACACATTAGAACCAGCAAGCTAATTCATCAAAAGTAAATTATTCTAAATCAGCTATCTCATTTGTATATGGTTATTGTTCTAGTTCTCTTTTTTGTTGCTGTGATGAAATAAGCTGATGAAAAGCAACTTTGGGGAGAAAGTTTTTTTTTTTTTTTAATCTCAAATTCCAGATTACAATCCTTGATATCAGGGGAATCAAGGGAACAGATTTTTAAAATACACGGTCATATCATATCTGCAGTCAAGAGCAGAGAGAAATAAATGCATGCGTCATCATTTGCTTGCTTACTTTCTCCTCCCTTAGAGAGTTTGTGCCCCCTACTTAGGAAATGGTGTTGCACCACAGTGGCCTATTCTCTCCACATTAACACTATAGACAATTCCCCTCGGACATGCACAGACAAATCTGATCTAGACCATTCTTCAGAGAAGACTCTCTTCCCAATTGATTCCAGAATTTGTCAAGTTTAGAGTTAAAATTTATCAAAGGTATCAATATTAACAAACCTAATAGAACTTTAGAATAGGATCGTGGCTACAAGGCTGAGAAAATGTGGGAGTGAATGGTAGAAGAGTTTATCAGTGATTACTAATTTATAATAAGAAGGGATAAGACACCTTGAAATGCTACTGCAAAATAAGGTGCCTATTGAAATAATGTATTGCATTTAACAAAAACTAAAGGATTTTCAATGACTTTACAATAAAAAGATGATTATTTGTTTATATGTTTAATTTTATTTAAACTGTACATAACATATTCATGTGTCCAAACATCACATACTACCTCATAAATACATATTATTTTCTTTACAACTACCTACTACACTGTATTTAATAAAAATATGCTACTTAATGTGCTCTACTTAAAAGATGCTGAACTAATTGTTCAAGATACATGCACAAACACACACACATACACACACACACAAACATATTTATATCTCAGAGTAAATGATTAAATCAGTTTAAACCAGTGCCTTGAATCAATAAATGATTCAGCTTTAAAATACTTAATTAGACATTCTAGACTATGTGTCATCATAAGAACTGGTAAACTGTCAGAATTGAAGCAACAAAAAATTAGGATTTATCTCCAAATACATCAGAGTGTTATATTATTAAGAATAGGAGTTTAATGTATGTCTTCACTGAAATGAAGAATATGTGTGTGTGTGTGTCTTTGAAAAAAATATATATCCATATAATGAAATGAATCCAAAACATGGAAATGGAAACCAGAAAAGAATCTATGGAAGAAACAGAATTAAAATAACCAAGATGCAGGATCTCTACACAAGATAAATTTCGTTAAAACACAACAAATCTATTCCCTGTTAAAGATGACAAATGTTCAGGTTTTCAAGACAAAATAGTTGGCCAGTACAATTTTGCTGTCTTTTCATTGCTAATAATTTCACTTTATCCTACAAGTCCTGTTTATATATGCTTCTGTCAGCCTTTGCTTCTTGTAGTCCTAAATTATTCTGTTTATTTTAAAGATGAGAACACATATAATTTACAGGAATTATGGCTTCATTATGAACGTTTAATAACATGAAAAATCTTATTTATTTTTATGATGAAACTGATATTAAATTAAATCCTAGGAATTCAAATAATTATTTTGTAACACTCACACATATGCAGTTATAGAAACAGATATCATCCTGTTCTTAAATGTCCAAAAGGAGAGGACAGGATCATGGTAGAGAAATGAGAAGAAAAAAAGAGAAAAGAAGAAATCAGTTGAGACAGAGACAGTAGGTAAAGAAGTCATTGGACACTGACTTCAGGCAAGTGGTAAAGTCTGGTAATAATCTTCATTATCAATTTGGCTGAATTTAGAATCACCTAGCGGACTCATCACTGGGTGTGTCTTTGAGGTAGTGTTCACAGAGGGACTCTATTAATTGCTATTAATGGAGCTATATGATAGTTTACTGTTGTTGTCTTGCTGCTTTTCAGGTTAGGTATGGAAATACTTTGAGAGCATTAATGAGAACCCTGACTTAGTCAGGTCTGTATTTGCTTTTATTTATTAGCCATTTGCCTAAAACAGGATAGATTTAAGACAGTAATAACAGTAGTCCTGGAAATGAAAGAAAAGATCAGGGGTTTTTTCACCTAATTTAGAGATATTTAAAAATATATCTCTAATCCCATTAATTGGACTTAATGGAAAAGAGGAAAAGATAAATTCAGATGGTCAGTGGTGTCCCCATTTCTATGCTTTCTCACTTTATATACAGTGTAGACAGCTGCCTCACACCTTCACTGCCTTAACTTCTTGCCAGGATGGACTGCCCTGCTCTGAACTATGAGCCCAAATAATCCCTTCCCCTTTTTAAATTGCTTCTTGTCCGGCATTGTGTCACAACATGAGAAAGGTAATTAATAAGCCAGTCTCTACTGCTTTGTCTTAGTCACAATAATTTAGCTTTGCATATGTTCTGGATTGCTTTAGTGTCAACTTGACACACCTGGGTTGAGAGAGCCTCAATTGGGGAATTGGCTCCATTGGATTGGCCTGTGGCCACATCTGTGGAGTATTGTCTTGATGGTCCAGCAGTGTGGGAGGGCCCAGCCCACAATGAGTGGTGCCACCCTGGGCAGGTTGTTGTGTACCATATATGAAGGCAGGCTGGGCATGAGCCAGGGGAGCAAGCCAGTGAACAACATTCCTCGATGGCCTGTGCTTCAGCTCCTGCCTCCAGGTTCCTGCCCTGAGTTCTTGCCTTGTGCTCCCTGAGTGAGAACTGTGACCCAGGATATGTAAGCTGAATAAACCCTTTCCTCCCCAAGTTGGTGTTGGTCAGAGTGTTTTGTCACAGCACTGGAAGACAAACTAGAACAAAGGGGTAGTAAATAGAGACAAAATTTTCTGCTTAACAATAAGGACAATGTTTCAAAAGGACATCCAAGACTTTTGTAAAGGGAAATACATAAAACAACTAAAGAGAAAAATTACAAAGATTATTTATGGATATGGAGTTATTAGATTCTAAAATATGAGAACTACTGATATATTGGAATACATATTTTTACATGTAAAAGAATGTTTTTTTAATTTTTTTTGTTTTTACGACTTCACATACGTGTCTCACATCTTGCACTCTTACCTGCAGCCTTCTTTTAAGTTTCCCATTATCTCCCTTTCCCATAAGTCACCCTGTCCCATAAGTCTCCCTCTCATGTTCATGCCTTACTTTCCTCCTATGGCCCACGAAGATTAGCCAATCCATCTGTATGGCTGTGGACCAGATTTATCCACTGGAGCCTGTTGGGCTTGGTAGGGGGCACACAGCTAGAGACAGTCATTCCCAGTCTCACAATCTACTGATAGCAAATGGTGCAGAGATAAACTGCAGTTTCCAGTGAGGCTTCCCCCAAATCCTGCCCCATCTTCCTTGACTGGTTGTTGACAGGATTGGTCTTGTGTTGGTCCTGTAGTGGTAACTGCAGCTGATTTGAGTTAATGATTACAATATTGTATCAGTCTAGGCAATGGTTCTTTGTAGCCTTTAAACCTCTTTTAACTGTTTCCTGCCTTTTCCACAAGGTAGTGGTAACAGTAATTCGTGTAGGGCTGGGCCCAGATCTATCCCTTGTTTTATGCAACTTGGGCAGCCATAAGGCTCTGTACTCACCACTATTCTTTGTGATGAGAAACTTCTATGATTAAGGCTGGGTAACATTTGTCTATGGGTTATACACATGGGTATTGAGAAAGCAGTTTTCTGCTATGTCAGTTTAGTTAACATAAGAAATATCTCCCTGGGCTGGAGAGGTGGCCTAGCGGTTAAGAGCGCCGACCGCTCTTACAGAGGACCCGGGTTCGATCCCCAGCACCCACATGGCGGCTGAGAACCGTCTGAAGCTCCAATTCCAGGAGAACTCCAGTTCCAGGGGAATCCGAGACCCTCTTCTGAACTGCGCGGCGTTGCATGACACGGGTGCACAGACTTGTATGCAGACAGTACATTCATACACATACAGAAATAAATAAAAATTAAAAAAAAAAAAAAGAAATATCTCCCTGCATGGACCTGTTACCTCCCCAGACTTGAATTGTTAGTAAGGCTTCCACTATCCAATATTGGTCCCTCTTTCACTCCATGAATGAATATTCAATATATTCATAGGTCAGTTGGTCTCTGCTGCCCCCAGCAGTCAAGTCCCTATTGCACAGATGGACATAACTTGAGTTCCAAATTCTTTATTCTCCTTATATCACAGTTGATCAATCCCCCCCAACATCCTGCAATCTCACCTACTCATTCCTCCTCTGCTGCATCCCTCCATGCCCAGAGCTTTCCACTCACAGTATCCTTCTCTTTACTTTCTTTTTACTTATAGTCTACAATCTCTAGTTTTGTAATGTAAATGTGTTCCATTCCCTTGCTTGTTTCCTGCCTTGCACTTTAAACCTTATTAACTGGAAAAAAAATAATAAAGATTATATGATATATAACAACTGTCAAGGCTGCTTGTTATCTTTATTCTGGGATATTTGTAACATGGGATCTCATAACAGTCTACCAAAGGAAAAAACTGAATAGTCCAAAAGAGTTAGGAAGCAGAGAAGTCTTAGCATGAAGTACTGTTCAGAACAATTAGAACCTAGAAATTGATACCAAATTATCTACAAAAATCTCAAATACCATGAAAAGATTTAAAGGTTTTCAGAATTCACACTCCAGTGATATTTTCATCTAGGGATGGTGACAGGCAAATTAGCTTAATTAAAACTCAAATATCAAATTAATGAAAAAGGCTCATATTAAATTAAGATTGAGAAGTGAGATATAAGTGTCAAAAGCAAATAATGAATGCTGAAAACAAACCCACCTAATAATTGAGACATCTATGAGGACCAAAAGGCCATCTGGCCAGCATTTGCCATGGCGGGGTGTCCTATTGGACACCTTTGTTCAAAACATTCAAGAATAGAGGAACCTGGCCAAAGATGGAAGACATCCTTTATTTTTTTTTATTTATTTTTTAATAGAAAATAAGATATGGATATTCGTGTGAAATCTTTTTGAAAAACAAATCTTTAAAATGTAACAGCCTGAAAGATTTACTCTGTCTTTTGGATTACAAAGTTCAAATTTATAATATCATACCAACATACTAATTTCGATATCAGATTCAAAATGTGGAGGTTTTCAATGACATGAGACTAGATATATAAGTACAAACTCACATTTTAGTTAGAGGACTGTCACTGACAATTATAGATATGATTTGCTAATGGTCAATATTTTTAAATGGCTTAAAATTTCAAATTTATTAAAAACCCCATGAGCTTCTTCATGGACCTAGAAAACAAACCCTAATGTTCATAGGAAAAAGTGTAAAAGACAATAGATAAAGCAACCCTGAACAAAAAGAGCACTGCAGGAGGGATTACTATACCAGATTTCAAACTATATTATAGGGCTATAGTCATAAAAACAGTCTGGCATTGGCACAAAAACAGACCTGAAGATCAATGGAACAAAACTGAAGATCCAATATTGACCACACATAATTTCAGCTACCTCATATTTGAGAAAGGGGCCATGAAGACTCAATGGAGAAAAGACAGCATCTTCTGCAAATGATGTGGGAAAATTGGGTCACCACTTGTAAAAGAATAAAATTAAACCCTTACAAGTCACCCTGTACAAAAATAAACTCAAAAGGACCAAAGACATCAATGTGAAACCCCAAACTCTGAAAAGTATAGAAGAAAATGTTAACAGTAACCTACAAGACCTAACTAAGGAAAAGACTTTCTAAATCAGACAGTGGCTATGTAGGAAATAAAGTCAACAATTGACAAGTGGGACCTTATTAAACCCAAGAGCTTCTGAACAGCCAAAGAAACAATCAAAGAAGTGAACAGTAAACCCACAGAGTGGGAGGAAACCTTCACTAATAATACATGTGGTAAAGCATTAACATCCAGAGTATACAAACTACTCAAAAAATAAAGGAGAAAGAAAATAAATGATTACTCAAAAGATGGAGTAAAGAGTTGAATAGAGACTTCACCAATGAAGAAGTAAACATGGCTGAGAAACATTTTTAAAAGTTTTCAATGTCACTAATCAGTAATGAAATGAAAATTAAAACTACTTTAAGATTTCATCTTACTCTGGTAAGACTGGCTATGATCAAGACAACAAAGGATATCAAATGCTGGAGAAATTGTGAGGAAAGGGAAACACTCATCCACAGTTGGTGGGAATGAAAACTGGTACAATCCCTATGGAAAGCAGTGTGGAGAAGTCTCAAAAGACTCAAAATGAGCCTACCAACTTACCCTGTCACACTACTCCTGGGTATATACCCACAAGACTCATCCTATCACAGAGACACGTGCACATCCATGTTTATTGCAGGTCTCTTGACAGTAGTGAAGCACTGGAACCAACCCAAGTATCCCTCAACTGACAAGTGGATAGAGAAAATGTGGTTGTGCTGGATAGCTTTAGTGTCAACTTGACACACCTGGGTTGAGGGAGCCTCAACTGGGGAATTGGCCCCATTGTACTGGCCTGTGGCCACATCTGTGGAGTATTGTCTTGATTTTTGGGCAATGTGGGATGGCTCAGCCCACTATGGGTGGTGCCGCCCTGGGCAAGTTGTTATATACCATATAAGAAGGCAGGCTGGGCATGGGCCTGGGGAGCAAGCCAGTGAACAACATTCCTCCATGGCCTGTGCTTCAGCTCCTGCTTCCAGGTTCCTGCCCTGAGTTCCTGCCTTGGGCTCCTTGAGTGATGAACCCAGGAGATGTAAGCTGAAAAAACCCTTTCCTCTCCAAGTTGGTGTCAGAGTGTTTTGTCACAGCAATGGAAGACAAACTATGACAGTGGTACATCTACACAATGGAATTCTATGTAGCAGTAAAGAAAGAGGACATCATGAACTTTTCACATAAATGGATGGAACTAGAAGCCATTATGCTACGTGTAGTAGCACAGTCCCAGAAAAACAAATGATGTATGCTTTCCCTCATTTGTTGCTCCTAGTACCAAATCTCTATTTATAAGGCAAACTGAATAATTCTTTTTTTTCCTTCTTTTTTTAGTAAATATAATACCTGATGATACTCATCAACTTGCTATGTAATTTAGGAATGTAAAGTAATATTTTTCTTTACCTGCATACAACTCTACTGTCAAAATGTGAAAGCCTAAACATGTTTTGGGGTTAACCTATAGTTTATTTTCAGACGTCATGATTTTGGTTTATGTGTGGTGTATATATATGCATGTTTTGGAATGATACAAATTGGAAAGAACAACAAAGACTGGGTCAAAGAACTGACTGAAGCAAAAAACTTCTGCCCTAAACAGTAACTTCTGCATTGAAAATTTTGAAACAAAGACTGAGAAAGAGATGAAAGAAATGTATGGCAGAATGCATGAGCTCCTGTGGGATGGAGGGGCAAGAAGATGTAATGGTTCTAAATTTGATTAAGAATTGTTGCATGAAATGCACGAAGCTTCAGTAAATATTGGTTTTGAAAAAAAAATTCAAATTTATTCATTTTGTTCCATTCAATGATATTTCAAAGGTAAATTTAAAAAATTAAAATTTTTTATAAGTATAAATGTACTGTCTGCATGTAGGTTTGTGCACCCGTGTCATGCAATGCCCTGGAGGTCAGAAGAGGGTGTTGGATTCACCTGGAAATGGAGTTCAAGATGGTTCTTAGCTGCCATGTGAGTGCTGGGACTTGAACCCAGGTCCTTTGCAAGAACAGTTGGCACTCTTAACTGCTGAGCCATCACTCCAGTCCTCAAAGGTAAATTTTTAAACTAAGGTAGTAACTTAAGAATTAAAGAAAATTGTAAATACATAATTTCTCTATGAAACTGTTACCCAGAATGCTATGAATTAATATAACAGAATCAAAAGAAAGAAATTATCATTGGTAAATTACTACTAACACAACCACAGCCTTTATTTCAAGTTATTAAGTTTGTTCATGTTTAGATGTTTTCAAAACAATTTCTTTTTAAAATACATTAATTGAAGTTTTGTGCATATCATACATTTCTCAGTCCAGTTTAGAATCATCCCCCCTCCCTTTTTTTTTTTTTTTTTTTTTTTTTTTTGGTTCTTTTCGAGACAGGTCTACCCTCTAGCCCCAGCTGTCCTGGAACTCACTCTGTAGGCCAGGGCTGGCCTTGAACACTCACAAAGATCACCTGCTGTCGCCTCCCAAAGGTGGGGAGGTTGGGTGTTGGGTTGGCTGGTGGTGGTGGTTCGTTGGTGGGTGCAGTGTAGTTGTGTGCTAGGATTAAAGTGTTGCACCACCATGCCAGAATCTTCCCCTTCCATGCCCCCCACCACAACCCAAATTTCATTGCATTCTGCCAAACTTGTCTGGCATCTTTTTCTCAATTGTTTGTGTAAATTTTTTTGATGCAGAGATCTAATTGTTTGACGGCATCAGTTTATGTTTTCAGTCAGTTCTTTGACCCAATCCTTTGTCGTTTGGTTCCTCCAACTTGTATTGTCATATATATGTATATATATATATATATATATGTTACAGATATATCAAAATTATGATGTCCAAAAATAAACTGTATGTTAGTTTCAAGACATGTTTAGGAATTCACAATTTTTCCCTTTAATTTTATATTACTCTAAAATATGCATACATATCCTCCACTCATATGCCAAAATTACAATGTCTGAAAATAAGTGTTAGGTTAATTCTAGGGCCTATTAAGGGATTCACTGTATTATGGCACAATTGTTTTTGGATATAAAGAAATGTCTTTTTATGCCTGGGGATCCATTTGAAATGGGATTGCAGTTATTCATCAAATATTTTCCATCTCTTTTCTGAATCCTATTTTATAGCAATATTTTGTAATTTTAAAAAATTTTGAATGTGTACTTAGTATGAAAAACTGATACCACTAATAAAATCAATGCTAAAAGAAAGGTGAAGATGCATTTCTGAACTACAACAGCTTGGGGCCATTCCCAGGGAGGCAAAATCACTAGTAATAGTTGACACAGATGTCCTTGTTTAACACTGGCTTCATGACAGAATAAACACCTGGCAGTAGATTTTCACAGAGTTTTCCCCCAAGACTGCAGTTAGTGACAAATCCTTGCTGAAGAATATTTTAAATTTCACAAAAGAAAACTTGATTAATGCTTTAACACTTAGTAAACAGAAACAATGTTGAAAACTCTTCAAGATGCCTTGGGATCTCCTTACCTGGGGATCTTCAAGAAGAAGGTAAGAAACATATTCATTAAACAAAATGCCATGGTTACAGGACATGGACTTATCACGCTCTGCTTGACAAATAGTCACCAGTGTATTAGTAACAACCTGTGTGACTGACAAAAAGTCATGCTGCTCCTGTGCCTCTCAGCAAGCTGAAGTTCTACACATTCTCACTGTGTTCCCACGCAAGTCACAGTGATCACTTAGAATCACAGCTTCTTACTAGACACTGGCAAACTAGACTAAAGACTGCCGAGCAGAAAGCATAGCAGCACCCTGTTCTCTACCCAGTAGATGCTTGCCCATTTTTAACATCTCCTTCCCCAGTCATGACAATCAAACACTGTCTTCTTGGGAAAAGTACTATGTTGACTCTCAGGAAGGAACAATGACTTCTTGAGGTATCTACGACTTCATTTCCTCGATTTTACTGGTCTTTGCTTTTCATTCTCTACTTGGCTAAGTTTTAGTAAAAGTTAAAGTTTGAAGGCTTGTGGCTTGTGTTTTTATTTGTGCCTCTAGTTTTCATAAGTGAGAAACTGCTCAGCTCTGTTGTCCCTACTATGATGCTACAGAATAATCCAGCCATGAAATGAAACAACCAACCAAAATAAACTTTTTCTCTTTGTAAACTGATTATCTCAAGTACTTTGTTATAAACATGGGAAACTGATCAAATATGTATCTGAAACACTCAATCTAAGAAAAATCCTAATCAGAGGAATATGCCATCCCACAGTTTTCCAATATTGTTTGTGTTTAAAGCAGCCAGGTGTTGAAAGGCAAGCTGAACAACATTATTGTTATATTTCTGTTTATCTGAAAACAACTATGTTTTTATAGTGTAAATTTCTCAACAGGCTCTAGAATCCACCCACCACTTATTTTCAGACTCTGTAATTACTGTATATGGAGGAAAGTATGTATCCATATTTTAGAGTAATATAAAATTAATGGAGGAAAATGTGAATTCCTAAACATAAAAAAAAAACAGAGAAAGATATTATTGCAGCTCTTTTCACAATAGTAAAGAGCTGGAGGCAACCCAAGTGTCCCTCAACTGCTGAGTGGATAATGAAAATGTGGCACATCTACACAATGGAGTTCTATGCAGCGGTGAAGAAAAACAACATCTCTGGGCGTGGTGGTGCATGCCTTTAATCCTAGCACTCAGGAGGTAGAGGCAGGAGGATCTGTGTGAGTTCAAGGCCAGCCTGGTCTACAGAGTGAGCTCCAGGCCAGCTGGGACTAAAGGGAGACCTGTATCAAAAAAAACAAAAAAAAAAAAGGAAAAGAAAGAGAAAGACAACATCATGAAATTCTCAGGTAAGTGGATGGAACTAGAAACTATTATAAGTGAAGTAACAGTTTCACAAAAACAAACGACATATGGTGTCCCTCATTTGTGCAGTCTAGCACCAAATTCTTATATGTAAGTCAAGGTGGGTAATTTGTTAGTAAAAATAGTATCACATTGACTGATATTACTATAGATATAGGTTGAAGTTTATGTCTCTATTTTCCTCAGTCCTAAGATTTATTAGAAAGAAAAATGTACATCAACAAGCTATATAATTTAGGAATGTAAAGTTAAATATCTTTTCACTTGCATGCAAGCTTACTGTTAAAGTGGGAATCCATAAATGTATTTTGGAGTTAACCTATAGCTTTTTTTCAGACTTTGTAAATATGATACATGTGTGGAGTATATAGATGCATATTTTGGAATAATATAAAATTTAACAGAATAAAATAAAATATATCAATATATTCATAGCTTAAATTATTTAAATTTTTTATTATTGTATCCTAATTATTTCTTGCTGTTTTGTTTTTTATGTATATTTCTTATTGAATTTTGTAGATTTTATATAATGCATCTTAATCTTATTAAAATCACCCCTATGTACATCTCTCCCATATCCCCTACACAGGGTTTCACTCACTCTATTAGTTAAGGCCTATTGAGTCAGGTTTGTATACTCAGATGTCTCTTGGTGTGAATTCATCTTCCACCAGAGCCTCTTCAGATTATCTAATGTGAGTCCCTTAAATATTAACTCTACATTGCTCAACAATGATCAGCTGCCAATCGTTTCTCTGTCAAGGTTGGGTCCTCTGCACAGTTCCCCAATTCAATGTTTGTTTCTATCTTATTTTGTTTTCATGAATTGGAAATATTTAAAAATATTGCTTATAAAAATTCCATGTATATCAACAGTTCCATAGACCTATTGATTCCTTGTTTCCTGAAAACCTTATAAATAAGCAATGCACATTTCTTTCCATATTTTCTGTATATTCTTTTTATTGAATAGGTGATGCATTTAATACATTTTCAAGATCATGTGGCCAGTGTAGGAAGAATGGATACCTACTTTGATTTAAAGAGAATTTACTTTGCAAATAACTTCCACCACCGTGAGAATTCTGGAAAATATTAAATTTCTAATAACATTTAGTCAGTTCAAAGAAAATATTCTACTGGACAATGAAATCTTGTTAAGTCTCTGTAAAATGCTTACATAATGCCTCCCTCTAAGAAGGCTGTATCACATTTTACCTCTTGACTAAATGACTGATAGTTGCTATTGAAATTACTCTTTTCTCTCAGGCACATCTATAAAACCATGTTACAGAAATAATCAAGCTACAGACACAAATCTAAAAGATATTGACTTTGATAACTGGTTCATAGAAACATCAATAATATCACCATTTTTCAGAGATGAGGGTGTGCATGGTATTAGTGTTTTAGTTTTATTTCTGTTCCTATATTAAATTCCTTGATAACAGCAATTAGGAGAGAAAATATTTAAATAGCTCACAATTCCATTTTATAATCCATCATTGCAGAAAAGTCAAGATTGCAGGAACAATGCTTGCCCTCTACTCCTCTCTCCTTTATATTCAGTCTAGACTTCATCCCTGTGGAAGGGCAGCAGCCAGTTTCAGAATGGGTTTCTTTACTTCAGTTAACCCCCATTTGGAAATCAAACTGAAGGCTATATAACAAAAAATACAGTATCAGACATAAGAAACTTCCCTTTGAGTTACTGGCCATTATAGTCAAAGAGACTCTGGAAATTACACAGACTATTCCCACAGCACTTGACCACCTCTTGGAACATGAAGTTAAGAACCTATTCCTAAAAATAGACAGACTTTGGACACAGGACTTGGAGAAATAAAGCTGGATCTGATCTGGAAGCCTCCTCCCTGAAGACTAGCCCTCAAAATTTGGGAGGACACTGTGTAAGACAATAAAAGAGTAAATCAATCCCATAGTCCAACCCCAACTTCTAAGCTTAATAACCACAACAATGACTTGCACAACACACTGTACTGCAATAGTGGCACTTTTATCTACATAAAACATTGTAATCAACACCTACATCATTGGACATAAAACCTTCTCAATATGAGGGAATGCATGTGTGGCACTGTAAACCTAGCCAAATACACATGACTGGACAGGAAATAGGTCTTAGAGAAATCTCTAAGTCTGCCACATCCCTGGACAAACATAATTTCTTACTATACATTAAATGAGGTCCTTATATTTATAGTCAAATATGTTAGTCATCACTCATCAGATAACCTACTTTTGCAATGGATGGCAATTATTACAGAGTTCCACAACTGGTCAAAGACAGAGAATAAATAGCTGTAAGATGCCCAAACTTAAGTGACATATCTACAATGGAACTTCTATAGCTAAGGTTCACAGAACACTGGACAAGGGGTAGTGAGACTACCAATGCATCTTTTAACTCTCAGCAAAGCTTCCACATGTAACAGAGGTTAATGAACAAAAAAGGCCATGACTTGCCAAAGTGTAGAGAAAAAGAGATTTTAGAGTGTAGATCTCTCAACAGGAGTCCTATATTAAAATATATCCACCCAGGATTTGGGACCATTGCAGAGGGAGGGATGGAAAGACTGTGAAAGCCAGGTATAGGTCATAACCATAAGGAATAGGATCTTATAGACTCCTGGGACCTTGCTCATATTAACTTACAGCAATATTAACTGCATGCACAAGACCCATGTAAACTCATTCAGACAAAAATCAGCATAGAACTATGGAAATGGACAGGAGGCCCCAGCCAGCTGTGGAACTACTGGCAGCTGATTACTGCTGGGTTAGGGAGAGTTGATTTTTTTAATACTTTTATTGATGATTTGTGTATTCCATTCATATATTTTTCAGTCCAATTTAGATACATTCCTCTCTCCCTGCTCCCACCCCACCACTGTTCATACCTTCTGACATACATGTCTTGCATCATTCTCTCAGTCTTTCCGAAGTTTCTCACTGCAGAAGCTTGTTTTGGGCAGAATTTAACTGTTATTGGTCAGTTCTTTGAGCCAGTCTTTATGTTGTTTTTCCCTCCCTTTTGTATTGTTCCAACATAAGCTTATATAACCATCGCATATGTATCAAAATTATGGGGGCTGGAGAGATGGCCTAGCGGTTAAGAGCGCCGACCGCTCTTGCAGAGGATGCCGGTTCGATCCCCAGCACCCACATGGCGGCTAAGAACCGTCTGAAACTCCAATTCCAGGAGAACTCCAGTTCCAGGGGAATCCGATACCCTCTTCTGACCTCCGCAGTGTTGCACGACACGGGTGCACAAACTTGCATGCAGACAGTACATTCATACACATACAGAAATAAATAAAATTAATAAAAAAAAATTATGAACTTGGAGAATAAACTGTATGCTAATTCCAAAATATGTTTAAGAATTTACATTTTCCCTGTTTAATTTTATATTACTCTAAAATATGAATACTTACCTTCCACCCATATATAGTAATTACAGAGATTGAAAATAAGTGGTAGGTCAATTCTAGAGCCTGTTAAGAGATTTACATTATAACAATACTGTTGCTTTCAGATAAAAAGAAATATAACAATAATGAAAAGAAATATAACAATAATGTGCTCAGCTTGACTTTCAACTGGGGATTTGGAGGTATCATCCACAAATGAGAGAAACCATTCACCATTTGTTTTTCTGGGATTGTGTTATTCACTTAGCATAATGGCTTCAAGTTCCATTGATTTACCTGTAAAGTTCATGATGTCATCTTTCTTTACTATTGAATAGAACTCCATTGTGTAGATGTAGCACATTTTTGTTATCCACTCATCTGTTGAGGTTTATTTGGGTTGGTTACAGCTCTTTGCTATTGTGAAAAGAGTTGCAATAAGCATAGATGTGCATGTATCTTTGCAGTAGGATGAGTCTTGTGGGAATATACCCAGGAGTGGTAGGACTAGATCAGTTGGTAGGCTCATTTTGAGTCTTTTAAGGGTTCTCCACACTGCTTTCCATATGGTTGTTAAGAGTTAATATTCTCAACAGCAGTGGATAAGTGTTCCCCACAACTCCTCCAACATTTGGTGTCTTTTTTTTCCTTGAACTTAGCCAGTCTTATTGGAGTGAGATGGTATGTTAGAGAGGTTTTAATTTGAATTTCCTTAATTATTAATGATGCTTAACACTTTTTAAGATGTTTCTCAGCCATCTTTACATCCTCACTTGTGAAATCTCTGTTCAGCTCTTTACTATTTACTCCATCTTTTGAGTAGGTCATTTGTTTTCTTACCTCTTTGTTTTTTTTGAGTAGTCTATATATTCTGGATGTATGCTCTGTCAGATCTATCACTGATGAAGATTTCCTCCCTTTCTGTGGGTTTTCTCTTCACTTCCTTGATTATTTATTTTGCTGTGCAGAAGCTTTTGAGTTTGATGAGGTCCCATTTGTCAACAGCTGACCTTATTTCTTACGAAGTTGCTGTCCAATTTAGAAAGTCTTTTCCTACTCCTGTCTTGTAGGTTGCTGCCAACTTTTTCTTCTATCGCCTTTAGGGTTTCAGGTTTGATGTTGAAATCTTTGATCCACTTGGAGTTGATTTTTGTACAGGGTGAGAGGTAGGGGCTTAATATTGTTCTTCTACAAATGGTGATCCAGTTTTGCCAGCACCATTTACTGAAGATGCTATCTGTCCTCCATTGAGCTTTTTTTTTGCCCCTTTGTCAAATATGAGGTGGTTGAAATTGTGTGAGCTCAAGTTTGAATCTTTAATTTTGTTCCATTGGTCAATGGGTCTGTTTTTATGCCAGTACCGGGCTGGGCTGTTTTTATGACTATCGCCCTATAATATAGCTTGAAATCTGGTCAAGCAATCTGCCCTGTATTGACTTTTTGCCTAGGGTTGCTTTAGCTATTCAGTGTCTTTTGTTTTTCCATATGAATTTAAGGATTTTTTTTCCAAGTCTGTGAAGAAACTCATGGGAATTTTGATTGGGATTGCATTGAATCTGTATATCAACTTGGGTAAAATGGATATTTTTACTATATTAATTTTTCCAATCCATGCGCATGGGAGGTCTTTCCATATTTTGATGTCATCTTCAATCTCCTTCTTCAGGAGTTTAAAATTTTGTTTTAGAGATCTTTTGTAACTTTGGTTAGGTTTGCTCCCATGTATTTTATTTATTTTTATTTTTATTTATTTTTATTTTTATTTATTTTTTAAGACTATTTTGAGTGGGAAGGTCTTCTTATATTCCTTCTCCAATTGTTTATTGTTGGACTTTAATGCTCTGTATGACGTATCATTGGTGAAGTTTTCCTCTCATTCTGTGGGTTTTCTCTATACTTCCTTGATTGTTTCTTTCCCTTTAGAAAAGCATTTGAGTTTATAGCCCTGGGTGCTTACATTAAAATAACAGAAGGAGCACAAACAAATGATCTAACACTGTAGTTCAAAACACTTGAGAAACAACCACAAATGAACCCCAAACCCAAAAGACAGGAAGAAATAACAAAAAAACAGAGCAGAAATCAATGAAATAGAAACAAAGAAAACAATACAAAGAACCAACGGTTCTTTGAAATGATAAACAAAATAGACAGACCTCTACCCTGTTAACCAAAAGAAAGAGCAAGCCATTCCAAATCAATAGTATTCGTGATGAAAGGGGTAACATCACAACAGACAAAGATTCAGACATTTACAGGAGAATACTTCAAAAACCTATACTCTATTAAATTTGAAAAGCTAAGAGAAATGGATGAATATCTGAAATCCTGGGGGGCAACAGAGCATAACCAAGAAGAAACTGACAGTTTAAACAGACCCATAATATTTGAGAAAATTGAAGATGTAATAAAAAAACCACCCAGCTAAAAAAAAGCCTTGGCCCAGATGGTTTCACAGAAGAATTCTATAGAACATTTAAAGCATTTTTACAATCATTACTCTGAGAGTTGATCTTCTTTAAAGGAGTGATACTGGACAGGCTGAACAGGCTCCAGTAGATAAACTCACACCTAGGGACATCTTGGTACACAAACGACTTGATAATTCTTAACATACGTGACAAAGTGCATGATGTCATGTGGGTAGCATATGGGGGTTGGAGACAGGGAAGGGGGCTCTAAATATGATTAGGATATATTGTATGAAATCCACCAAAATTTAATAACTGGAAACAAAAAGAAAATCAGACTGGAGAAATGGCCCAGCAGTTAAAGTATATGCTGCTCTTGTATAGGACCTGGCGGGCTCCACTGACAGCACTAATGTTAGCTGGTTCACAGCCACCTATAACTCCAGTCCCAGGAAACCTGATGCCTTTTTCTGACCTCTGCAGACACACATGGTGAGCACACACACACACACACACACACACACACACACACACGCACACACATATATATATATATATATAAAATAAATAAAATTTTAAAACAAGAAAAAAGCCTTCATAGGCATGTCCAAAATTGGCCCAACCTAATCCAGACAATTTGTCATTGAGATTCTTTCACATAGTATTCCAGATTATGCTAGGTTGACAATTACATTTAACCACCACAGAGATGTAGCTTGAGTAAGCTTAACGATTGCTACACAGAATTTAGGAGAAATAAAACCAAAGTGGTAAGACCTTCTCCAGGGATAAAACTTCTGGATTTTATTTTAATTAGTGTGGATAAAGTCCTTGATTATATGACATATTACCTCCAAAATATGATTAAGTATAAGGATTGATAAGAAATACCTAACTCAGTAAAGCAGACTGAAAATCAAACAGGTGCCCGAAGGGGAGCCACTAAACTACTTGTTATAGACAGTATTACCCAGAAGCTATTACTGAGACAAAAGCAATGTATATAAGCTTTTATTAGCAATATGGTCATAAGCAACAGATAGAGAGAGGTAAAAGAGGCTTGGATAACTCATTTCAGTTTACTAGCATTCAAAATAATTTTTCTGATCATTAGAAAGCAGATGCAATATGTATATTTCCCAGAAAAGCAGAAGACATTGCAGAAAAGAATGAAGATGCAGATGCATTGTTCAGTTGTTCATATCCTTGTCAGCTAATAATTGTCCTACAAAGCAATGAGCATTTATGTAATTTCTGTCTGCACTTGTGTAAGATTAAACAAAGTCACAGACTTCATGTCCCAGGTGCCAGAGAGAACATGGAAAAGGCAGGAAGCTGTAGCACAGATGAGCTGCACTTGCCTGAAATTTTACTGGCCATCAAACAGTGAAGAGAATGAGTGAAAGACCAAGAGGATTAACATTGTATGCAAGAATTTTGGACACATTCGCTCCTCATTAAAACCCTACTATTAACGTAAACATTTAAAAATTAATTCTCTGAATATTCTAGAAAGTTAAATGATTTAGTGAATGTTTTTAACAGGCAAATGAAGTATCTGTTTTGAACTATTGTGTTTTTAATGTGAGAAAAGAAAGTTAAGCGCACTCTGGATTTCTCTCCGAAGCTTTCCCCCAACTGCCCCTACATTTTCCCCATTATCTTTCTAATTCTTATCATTGAAATACCAGGAAAATCCCCTGTTCTATTTCAGTCCCAAATAATAGACTGAGAGAATGATGAGAAGCCATCATTACCCTGATGGTTCTCAGCTGTGCCATCCATTTCCTCTGGACTCAGATGTCGATGAGGCTCCACACTCCTTCCAGCAGCCCAGGCTGGCATGCTTCCAAATCATTAAAGCCAGAGAGACCTGGCTGACATGCTTGAGAAATGTCAAGGGACTTAAAAAGAGGAAGGTTGGGTTTTCTCAAATGAGGTTACTCAGAGCACTGGCCTAGCATCCATCTATTTCTAGAGCTCAATCTGCCCAAGTTATAGAAATGAGTCCCATTTTTGCTCATGCATTTAACTCGAATCCTGTAAACATTTTTTTGATGACTCCATGTTCACCAGGACAACATGCAAGCTGACTTAAGAAACAGCTGTACCGAACTGGGGAGATGCCTATATTTTCCTTGTGAAATTAGACAAAATTGGGATTTTTTCAAAAGAAAAAAAGATGTATGTGTTAAATATTCATTATAGATGTAAAATATCTATCAACTTTTTTTAGAAAGTAATTTTTAAACTAGAATATATCAAGTGAACTGAAATTTTACCGACTCCACCCTCCCTCTCCACCTCCAGGCTGCCTTGGGAGAGGATGTATTTGAAGAAAGGTCCTTAGGATAGAAATCCTTATAACTGGTCTTGAGAGCTCCCCATGTAAGATTCCTCTCTTATGATGTGTCCTGAAAAGGGGCCAGACCATCTTTGCTGAGGAAATAGAAGAAAGCTGCCTTCAGAGTATATTTTAAGCAGGTAATAGATGTGAATCAAGAATGCTTTCTTTTTTAATGCACACATAAGAGAGCACTTGTCAACTTTTAAATGAACAGTTTTTACAGTGTCATAGAAGGATTCTGTAGTCAGATTGGGCACTAATGATTTATTTTCTCATTAAAATTCAAGGGAGAAATGAAACAGTGACACCCTTGCCATCAAAATGCATGGAGTGACAATAGCATTTTGCCATGTGGTTAAATTGCCATTACTGAAGTTAGTTGACAGTTCTTTCAGTGACTGCCAGCACTTCTGTTAGAGGTGATGATAATGTCTTTGCTGTAAGTTTTAGCATGTGTAATAGAGAGGGAAAAAATCGTTTGATGAGAAGACAGCCATTTTAGAAACATAAGGTCACAGTCATATTTTTATATAACCTGTAATAGATACAGTATTATGCCAGAAACTATATCACTTCAAGAATTTCACAGTGTAGTATATAGATGTTTTAATCATATAATACACAGGATAGGATTAAGCTGCTGTAGGAAGCTGCTATGTGGAAGACAGTATTCACTTTCTTGGAGGACCTGGGATTCCCTCATACTAGCTTTAAAAAAATCCACAAGTGCTTTCAATGTTTTATCATCTTAAAAGTTGTCAAGAAGCATATAAAACTAAGGAAAAAATTATTTTCAATATTATGTTACCTTCCTAGTTATTCAACAATTATTTGCTGAAAGACAGCACATGAATTGTTTTTTCTTTATTGCCAGTCTTATCTCACATATGTAAGAACTGGTGGGGTCATGGGGTCAACATGTGTGAAAAAGGATATATATATATATATAAAGTAGCCCTCAATTATTGCTTTGTACTTTGAGACTTTGTAAGGTAGGGGTTGTTGCAATAACAATATTCAGAAGAATTAATAAGAACAGACATTCTCATTTAAAATGCTGCATTTTAAATCTCTTTTCCTCTTCTTTATCCTTTTCTTGCACATGCTTTTTCTAATATGTATTACATACCATGCCATTTATGACAGGCTTATATTAGATGCTCGAGTACTCTCATTCCAACAGAGAAAGGAAAAGAGTGTCTATAATTATTACCATTTTCATATCAGGAGACTAGATATGAAAGGCACACAGCAAGCCTTCTCAGTCTTTCAAATTCTCCCCCAGTAGACTTCCTTTACCCATGTTATTAAAAGTGTCTGTATCTACAACAGCAGCAGCAGCAGTGCCTAGGTACCACAGGTGTAAACAACATAACTCAGAATCATGCAATTGAAGATATATTCAGGCCCTTGGTTGCCTAAGTAGTTGCTCTGTACATTTAATCATAAGCAGCAATGCCCTCTGCCAGTTTCCTTTACACATAGCTGCCCATTAGTTAGTGAATTCGTTGAAGTTATAGATGGGAAGCATTTCTTACCAACATATTGTCCCTAGTATTTCTAACTTTATCATCTGAGAGAAGCAATGCTTTTATAGGGCGGATGTTTCATGATGACATCTCTACCAGTGCAGTAGCCATTAAAATGCTATGAGGCTTGAAGGGAGATTTGACTTCCCCAGGCATCATATCCAATATGAGCCCAGGTCAGAGTACTCCGCATGGTCTGTCCTTCTTCTTTCAAATGAGGAGTTAACAAAAATCGATTTCATCCAGTTAAACGAGGCAAACCAAAATGCAAACTCTCTCTATATGTACAGGATGTGTTTTCTAATTTCTGATTGGTAGATCAAAGGACTGAGCTCCATATATTTGATTTATCTCTATTGTTAAAGACATAGGGCTGGTAGAAATTAAACCTAATTACATTGGATCCTCAAATCTATTATCTTAAACAAAAGACTAATATTGGTTCTCTAAATTGAGGAAAGCCAGTTTTCAAGTGTTACATGTAAAATAAAATAACAAGACGTATTTAGAAAGTAGTAACTTAGCTTCCTGTTGTTAATTCAGCTAGATAGGAAGAGACAAGTTCTCCCAATAGCCCCAGCTGTCCTGTAACTCACTATGTGGACCACGCTGGCTTTCATCTCATATAGATCCTCTGGCTTCTGCCTTCAGAGTATTGGGTAGAAAACATGAAAAGATGAAGATATACATAACACTAAAAATGAAAAATTAAGATCATTTTACAGGGTGATAGGGATGTAATTTTATTCTTCTACAAGTGGTGATCCAGTTTTGCCAACACCATTTGCTGAAGATGCTGTTTTTCCTCCAGTGTGTCATCTTGGCCCCTTTGTCAAATATGAGGTGGCTGAGATTGTATGAGTTCAAATTTGGAACTTCAGTTTTGTTCCATTGGTCTACAGGTCTATTTTCGTGCCAGTACCAGGCTGTTTTTATGACTATAGCCCTGTAACATAGTTTGAAGTCTGGTATAGTGATTCCCCCTGTATTTCTCTTTTTCCTCAGTGTTGCTTTGGCTATTCAGGGTGTTTGGTTTTTCCATATGGCTTAAAGGATTTTTTCCCAAATATGTGAAGAAACTCTGGGGGATTTTAATTGGGATTGCATTCAATCTGTATATTAATTTGGATAGAATGGAAATTTTTACTATATTAATTTTTCCAATCCATGCATAGGAGGTCTTTCCATCTTCTGATGTCTTCAATCTCCTTCAGGGGTTTGAAATTTTTGTTTTAGAGATCTTTTGTGTCTTTGGTTAGGTTTGTTCCTAGGTATTTTGTTTTCGAGGCTATTGTGAACAAAAACCAACTCCAAATGGATCAAAGACCTCAATATGAAACTAGATACTCTGAAGATGATAGAAGAAAATGTTGGAAGCAACCTGCAAAACATAGGGGTAGGGAAAGACTTTCTAAATCACATGACCTTATTTCCTGCACAGCAGCTGTGCAGGAAATAAGGTCAATAATTGACAAATGGGACCTCATTAAACTCAAAAGCTTCAGTATGGCAAAAGAAACAATCAGGGAAGTGAGGAGAAAATGCACAGAGTGGTAGGAAATCTTCACTGTTGATAGAGCTGGTAGAGCATTACCTTCCAGAATATATAAACTAATCAAAAAAGAAAAAAGTAATAAAACAAATGACACATTCAAGAGATGGGAGTAGAGTGTGGAAGAGACACTTCACAAGTGAGGAAGTAAAGATGGCTGAGAAACATTTAAAAATTTTTATTATTAATTTTATTTATTTCTGTATGAGTATGAATGTACTGTCTGCATGCAGGTTTGTGCACCCGTGTCGTGCAATGCCGCGGAGGTCAGAAGAGGGTGTTGGATTCCCCTGGAACTGGAGTTCTCCTGGAATTGGAGTTTTGGACGGTTCTCAGCCGCCATGTGGGTGCTGGGGATCGAACCCGGGTCCTCTGCAAGAGCAGTCGACGCTTTTAACTGCTAGGCCATCGGTCCAGCCCGAGAAACATTTTAAAAAGTGCTCAATATCGTTAATAATTAAGGAAATGTAAATTAAAACCACTTTAAGATATCATCTCACTCCAGTAAGACTGGCTAAGTTCAAGAAAACAAATGATACCAAATGCTGGAGAGGTTGTGGGGAAAGGGAAACACTCATCCACTGCTGGTGGGAATGCAAACTTTTACAGTCCCTAAGGAAAACAGTGTGGAGAACCCTTAAAATACTGAAAATGAGCCTACCACCTGACCCAGTCATACCTCTCCTGGGTATATACCCATAGGACTCATCCTACTGCAGAGATACATGCACAGCCATGTTTATTACAGCTCTCTTCATAATAGCAAAGAGCTGGACCCAACCCAAGTTCTCTTCAACCAACAAGTGGATAGAGAAATTATTGTACATCTACACAATGGAGTTCTATGTAGTGGTAAAGAAAAATGACATCATGAACTTTGCAGGTAAATGGATGGAACTAGAAGATATTATGCTAACTGAGGTAACACAGTCCCAGAAAAACAAATGATGAATGGTATCACTCATTTGTGGATGCTAGCATCAAGTAAGGCAAATCGAGTAACATTAATGTTATATTTCTCTTTATCTAAAAGCAACTGTGCTCTTAGAATGTGAATCCCTTAAGGGACTCTAGAATTGACCTACTACCTATTTCAGACTTTATAATTTTGGTACAAGGGTGGAGGGTATGTTTGCATATTTTAGAGCAATATAAAATTAAAAAGGGAAATGTGGATCCCGAAATATGATTTGGAAATAACATATAGTTCATTTTCAGAGGACATGATTTTAGTACATGTGTGACATACATAAATGCATATGGTGAAACAATATGGATTGGAGGGAATGACAACAACAAAAGAACTGGGACAGAGAACTGACTGAAGCAGTAGAGCTCTCCCCCCCCCCCCAAAAAATCTTCTGCTTTGAAAAACTTTGAAAAGACTCAGAAGGGGAAACAGGACATGTATGGCAGACTGTGTGAACTTGGGAGGCAGGGGGGCATGGAGGGGGAAATGAGTCTGGATTGAGCTGAGAAGTGATGTATGAAATGCACAAAACTTCAATAAAAGCTAAAAAAAGAAAAATTAAGATCTTTAGTCTAAACAACACTGTTTAAACAACACTGTTATGGATTTTACAGGAGCCCATAGTTAAGAGAATTTTAAGTGTCTAAAATTTTAACTGTTTGGATTTTTTAGGTCTGTGGGGCTTTTAAGGTTGTACTGTCCTATGTTATATTAATACTAACATCATACATTGGGGACAGGAAATGGAAAGTTGGGTTAATAGTTATGTGTTTTGTTTGTCAAGTTGACAACGGGTCAATTGTGCTGGATAGCTTTAGTGTCAATTTGACACACATGGGTTGAATGAGTCTCATTTGAGGAATTTCCTCCATTGGACTGGGCTGTGGCTGTCTGTGGGGTAGTTTCTTGATTGTTGAGTGATGTGGGAGGACCCAAACCATTGTGAGTGGTGCCACCCCTGGGCAGGTTGTTGTATCTTGTATAAAAAAGGAGTCAGCATTCCTCTGTGGCCTGTGCTTCATTCAGCTCTGCCTCCAGGTTCCTGCCCTGAGTTCTTACCTAGGGCTACTTCAGAGATGAACCATGACCTGAGAGATGTAAGATGAAAAAACCCTTTCCTCCCCAAGTTGGTTTTGGTAAGAGTATTTTGTCATAGCAATTGAAGGCAAACTAGAACATCCCCAAAGTAAATAACAAAAAGCAGATTCAAAGTAATTGGTTGGATAGATGAAAAGACAGAGTCTACTGACAGACATGGGAAGGAATTTCTCTACAGTAACAGTGTTATACATGTTACCACTATTAATGGTATTAGATAATGTGTTTTGTTTTCTTACTAAACACCAGTCATTATGTACATTACCTTTACAAACTCTCACATAAGCCTGAGCTAGTATCAATGCATGTTCTAGGTGATGAAATTAAGATTTATGATACACTAAATTAATTCTCAGTATTGGCTGCATATTTGGATTAACTGTTAAAATTTCAGACTCTTGGTGCACAGGTCTCAGAATACTGTTTTAAATGAAGTTGGAACATTAAGGCAATTAAATATGAATCTCTAAGGACTAAGGCATGATATCACTATTTTCATTGTTTGATTTTAAATTTAGCATATAAAGTTGCAGTTTTCTTTATAATATTTTCATGGATACTTAGTTTTGGTTGATTAGGCTCCCATCTAGTCTATCCCATCTCCCTACTTGTGTCTTTCCATCCCCCGTATTCCCCTTTCTAATTTCACAGTACTTGTGTTCTTTTACCCTAACAGCCGTTCTTCCTTACGGCTGCTTCCTCCTATCTCAAAAGTACATTTCTAGTTTCATGAAGTCTGCTTAAACTT
This sequence comes from Rhizomys pruinosus, assembly GCA_009823505.1. Lineage (NCBI taxonomy): Eukaryota > Metazoa > Chordata > Mammalia > Rodentia > Spalacidae > Rhizomys > Rhizomys pruinosus. The sequence continues at coordinate 3,589,876 of VZQC01005063.1, read as the reverse complement.
ACTCCCACTTCAACATATATTTATAAAAATTAGAAGCAAAGATCTGCACCTGTGTTATTGGCCTTTCTGAGCTTGAATTATGTAATATACTGTTTTTCAGGTCAATCTATTTTCATGCACGTTTCACGTTTCATAGTTTTCATTATGGTAAAATAAAATTCCATTTTATACATATATATATATATATATATATATATATATATAT
>VZQC01005063.1:3564564-3587885 GCA_009823505.1 Rhizomys pruinosus | reverse complement strand
ATGTATTGTCTGCATGCAGGTCTGCGCACCCGTGTCGTGCGATGCCGCGGAGGTCAGAAGACGGTCTCGGATTCCCCTGGAACTGGAGTTCTCCTGGAACCGGAGTCACAGACGGTTCTTAGCCGCCATGTGGGTGCTGGGGATCGAACCCGGGTCCTCTGCAAGAGCGGTCGTCGCTCTTAACCGCTAGGCCATCCCTCCAGCCCCTATTTTATTTTATTTTATTTTATTTTATTTATTTTATTGTCTTTTTTTTTTAATTTTTTTTTATTATTATTTTTCTTTGCATATGTATGAATGTACTTTCTGCATGCAGGTTTGTGCACCCGTGTCGTGCAATGCCGCGGAGGTCAGAAGAGGGTCTCGGATTCCCCTGGAGCTGGAGTTCTCCTGGAATTGGAATTACAGACAGTTCTCAGCCGCCATGTGGGTGCTGGGGATCGAACCCGGGTCCTCTGCAAGAGCGTCGGTGCTCTTACCCGCTAGGCCATCTCTCCAGCCCCTATTGTCTTTTTGAGACAGGGTCCCCCTTTAGACCACCTGGCCTGAAGTTCACTATGTAGACCAGGTGGGCCTTGAACTTACAGAGATTAGCCTGCCTCTGCCTTCCAAGTACTAGGATTAAAGGCATGTGCCGCCACCACACCCAGCTCCAATTTTAAACTGAGGCAGGTGACTGGGGTGAAAAAATAACACAGCTTCCATAATAGGAAAGAGGCACATTCATCATAATTTCGGAAAAATTCATTAGGTTAAAATCTAAAACACATTGTCTAAAATTGTGACAATATTTTTCATGGCCATTGACTCCATAGTGAGGGATCCGTATGACCATACCTTTCAGCCAGATCTTAGATCTATATTACTTAATGCAGGCTCTGAAGTGAGAAAGATAGGAAGTGGAGATTTACTGTCATTACTTGCAGCTGTGTGTCAAAAGGTTTTCTAGCCTCTGAGACTCTGTGTTTTCTAACTAGTGAAATTGAAACAATTAGTCATCACCACAACAGGCTAGTGGCATGATAGAAAAGCTAATGCGGACACAAGTAATAAAGTAGAAAAACATTCATATTATATATTCAGTATTTGTTAAATTAGGAATTAGGTATTCATTCTAGAATCGAGGTGGGTTAGATCTATTGGATGGATTTCTGTAGAATAAATCCACAAATATAGAATTTTAAGAAATAAAAAAAAGTGGTATATGATACTGAATTTTCTTTAACTCACTACCTTGTTATTTAATTCAACACCGAAGTTCCTGGAGTTTTCTTCCTATATTGGTACCTATTGACTCCCTTCCATTTCCATCACTGCATTAGCACGTGAAGTAGCTTATTCGGGGCTGGAGAGATGGCCTAGCGGTTAAGAGCGCCGACCGCTCTTACAGAGGACCCGGGTTCGATCCCCAGCACCCACATGGTGGCCGAGAACCGTCTGAAACTCCACCGTCCGAAACTCCAGTTCCAGGGGAATCCGACACCCTCTTCTGACCTCTGTGGCATTGCACGACACGGGTGCACATACACTTGCATGCAGACAGTACATTCATACACATACAGAAATAAATTAAAAAAAAAACAAAACTTATTGTCTAGACAGTATTTGTCTCCTTTCTCTATACTGGGTCCTGTTCATTAATTTTTTAAATGCAAAATTGATTATGCATGTCCCTATATTATTTAAAAAAATGGATTTCCATTTCTCTTAGAATGGAAGCTAGCTTTTTTATTCTGGCCTAAATACTTTCATAATCTGGCCCCCATTATTTCTGCAAACTGGGTGAGAGCCATCCATTACTGGTCAAAGTTTTTTGTTTATAATGTACTGATATATTGAATGCATTCAATAAACAATCATAATGTAAATTGAGGAGAATGAATTGATATCATTTCCAAGAAAATGGAAAGTACTGTACATCATTATATAAAGCAAAAGAAGACAGATTCAGAGAAACAAGCATATGTTTCTTCTCCTTTGTGGAATCTGACTCTATAAAAAAGGAAAGAGATAACAGAAGGATAACTATTTTGGTAGAGAAAGAGAATAAATGTGGTGGGGTGATGGACAAAAATGATAATAGGGGTGAATATGATCAAAGTACATTATACCCATGTCTGATAGTAAAACCTCAGTTTTATATGTAAAGAGATTTTGATGTGTTATAGGAAAATTTGTGATTCTAACAAGGAATAGTGAAAAGCAAAGGGAAATAGGCTAGATAGCCATCTAATTAGCTGTGTTGTTTCCTGCTAATGTTCTTTAATTGATAAATTATGTGTCTCTTCTGATAAAGAACAGCAAATTCCCATGGATATAATCTCCCAATTAAAACAGAATGTTGGGATTGCCTAAGGAAATGTTAATTTTCAGGAAAAGATGCATCAGAATACAGAACTAATGGAGATTTAATTGCTGGATTGTGTGTGGTCAGGGAAGCTGTGACAAAAGGAGATCTAAGAGTACTTGAGAATGCATAAAAATAAAGTAAAGATATAGAACTTCTAAGTAGAGAGTTTGCATTGAAGATGTGTCACTTAGGGTTAACTGTCTGATACACACTTATTCTCTGTGTTGGACCAATTCTAGAACCCTGTAATAGTCTCCATCTGTGGCAAAATGAAGTTTCTTTGATGAGGGGTGAAAGGTATACTTGTCTGTAAATATGAGGAGGCACATTTAGAATAAAGCCTGAAATTACATTGGCTTAACGATGCTGCAGAAGTAGATTTTTCTGATTAACATGGAGACCCACAATTAACCAATGTGCAGAGAACAAGAAGCTGCAGAATATTTATCCTTAAATAAGACAGCTATTTCAAATCTCTTCCTCCCAAGGTTCAGGGATCATTGGGGAAAAGAAGGCAGGAAGATTCTAAGAGCCAGAGAAGATGGAAAACCACAAGAAAACACAGTCTTCCAGACAGTTGTTCATTTATTTGTGTGTGCTCACAGCAATGGTGACAGCATACTCAAGTCCTACGAGAACTCAAACCAGACAAAAATCACAAGAAAGTTTGGCAATAGTTGGCTGCTGAGAGGACAAAAGAAGTGTCTTGCCGGGTGTGGTGGCACACGTCTTTAATCCTAGCACCTTGAACTCACAAAAAACCACTCACTGTGGATCTTTGTGAATTCAAGGCCACCCTGGTGTACAGAGTGAGTTCCAGGACAGCTGGGGCTACAGGAAGTCCCTGTCTCAAAAAAACAAAAAAAAAGTTTCTTACAGAAATGGAACACATGGTGGGCCAGTGGATGGACCCACAGCAAGGATATTGAGGAGCACAAATCATACACTATAGGTATATATATATATATATATACCTATATATATATATATATACATACATATATATATATATGTAATGAAAATCCAAAAATTCAATAAAAATAAAAAAATACAGAACTCCTCACAGCTCTAAGCACTGTGTAAGAAATTAAAAATATATTTAGCAAGAAAATTTATTTTGTTACCATATCTTCAGTTGTTTCTTTTAAGAACACTATCCAGTTTCAAATGCTCCATTTATCTGTGTTTTTTTAACAAGTTAAGAAAATATCTCTGCTAGTAATGGTGCCTCACATCTGTGTTCTCAGTACTTAAGAAGTGGAGGTAAGGGGAATTGTCATGAGTGTGAGAACAAAGTGTGCTACAGAGTGAGGCCATGCTTTAAAAAACATCTCCCATAAGACCCTGTCATATTTTACAGAAAAAACATAATTCATGGATTAACATACCATCCAGACATCTATGTCTATACCAAAGTAACCTACCATAACAATTAGTACTATTTAAATACCTATATATCTAACTGCTTGTGCTTCATTAGTAGGATTGAAAGGTTATTCCTGGACAAACTGTCAGCCCATGATAAGAAACAGCCAGAATTGACCAGAGTCCAAAACGACAGTTCCAGAGAGAGTAGACTGTTTTGCTTCTCATCTACCTGTGCCCCTTTTCTAAGCCTAGGGAACAATCTGCAGAAGACGGGGCATGGTAGGGTGTAAGGGCTGAGATTGGTGTTAATGGTGAAACTACAGCAATATAGTCTGGACACTTATTTGATCAACTTGATTGAACATACAAGCCCCCGCCCCCCCAGCTGGATGGTGGGAACATTGGGATGTATGGGTTTGGGCACAACTGCTTGCAAAGTGGTTTTACATGAAGGATGCTTGTACTCATAAATTATTACTTATTGTTAAAAAATAAAAAAATAAAGAAGTAAAAGAAAAAAATCTCCCACTTTCTCTATATTCACCAGTCAAATTATTTACTAGCCACATACAAATGTTGTAATTACAAAGGAAATTTTCTTACTATACTGCCTAAATGACACTGTGATATTATTTTAAACAAACTATTTTCCTATGTTAAACAGGTTCATAAACTTACAGTGATGAATAAAACCTAATAAAAGTATAAAAGAGACATTTTAGTGCTTAGAGAAGATGATATTGATGCATTGGCTTCAAAGAAAATGATCTTCTCATTCTTGAAGAATTCAATTTTCCTGCCAATAATATAATTATGCTTAGCTTGCTGATGGCACTGCATTTCTGTTCCTTTTGCATTAATATAATTTATCCATAGTGTGCATTACAGACTTCATTTGTAATTGTGGTTCTTAAATCCAATTTTTATGTTACTGTGAATCAAGAGAATTTTGTTGGCTATTGGTATCCCAGTGTATATTTTCTCCTGCTTAGGAAAGGGAAACTGTATTAAAACTTGCTTTGCTTCTGAACGTACACAACAGGATGAAGTAGTCTTAAAGTACCAAAAATACAGTGTATAAGTTTAATAGTAATAATTATTCTATCCACAAGTGGCATTGACTCAAAATGTTGAAAGGAAACAAAATTTGAATAAAATGTAAATATATATGTACATATTACTGTGGATGTACCTAGTCACACATATTAAGTTGGCAAACAATTCAACATTATAGACAAAACAATATTAGCCTGGCATGGTGGTGCAGGCCTTTAATCCTAGCACTTGGGAGGTAGAGGCAGGCAGATCTTTATGAGTTTAAGGCCACCGTGATCTACAGAGTGAGTTCCAGGACAACTGGGGCTACAGGGAGACCATGTCTTGAAAAGTCCAAAAAAAAAAAAAAAAAAAAAAAAAGAATATTTACTATGACACCAAGCAGACTGGCACACATGCCAGGTGGGACCAGAAGGCTACAGGGGCAAGTGCCAGAGGCCTGGGGCTCAGGAACGAGGCACTATGCCACAACCATCCTTCCTCCAGGATGATATGGGAGGAGTCACCCAGCCACCCTGAGGGAGACACCTAGAAGACCAGCACACACCAGTGGTGCAGAGGAGGCAGTAAGATTGTGGAGCTGCACTGCAGATGATCCACTGAGTGCAGTGTGAGTGGTTTTAGACTGCAGAGTCAATGTAGAGGAACTGACATGAAGGAAGTGTAGTCAGTTACCAACCTAATCTCCATACTAATATTTGAAATTAGCACCAGAGTCCAAACAAAAAATAAATTCACATGCCAAAGCTGCAACCAAAAAAATAACAACATGGGAACATGTCAAAATAAATCCACAATGAACTCTACCAGTCCTATAGAAGATCCCTACAATGAAATCTCCCTGGAAGGAAACCAAGACACGGACCTTAGAAGAACAGTCATAGACAAATTCAAATAAATCGAAGAATATAAAGAACAAATCACAAAACTAAGGGAAGAGAATGAAAAACTCAGGAAAGGTCTAAAAGGAAAGGATGATAAACTTCAGAGAGAACTAGAGGGAAAGAATGACATACTTCAAAAAGAACTAGAAGAAGAGAAACACAAACTCCTCAAAGAACTAGAGGGAGAGAATAACAAACTTCTGAAGGAAGTTGAAATACTGAAAAGATCCCAGGCTGAAATGAAAAAAGAAACTGACCACCAGCAAAGCAAGGGGCTATAAGAAGAGAATGACAAACTCCAAAAGGAAGTGGACATACTAAAGACATCAAAGGAAGAAGTGAAAAAGGAAATGGGACATTCAACCAATCAACAGGAAAGGATGGGAGAAAGCCTCAGAAGCAGAATGGATGAAGCAGAAAATAGAATATCAGATGTGCAGGATAATAGGGAACAACTAAAATGCTCAAGTAAAGATTATGAAAATTTTTAAACAACACAAGAGTGGAACAACCAGGAAATGTGGGATATTATGAAAAGACCAAATTTCTGCATTATAGGGATAAAGGAAGGAGAAGAATCCCAAGTCAATGAAATTGATCAGCTCTTCAACAGGATAATAGAAGAAAATTTTCCCAAACTGTAAAAAGAAAAATATAAGAAGCACACAATACCGAATAGATAAGACCAGAAAAGAAATTTCCCACACCATATCATAGTTAAAATGGTAGAAGCTCAAAACAAAGACAAAGTACTGAAAACTACAGGAGAAAAACGACAAATTACATATAAGGGGATACCCATCAGAATTACAGCTGACTTCTCAGTGCAAACTATGAAAGCCAGAAGAAAGTGGACCAATGTATCCCCAGTGATAAATGACTTTAGATGCCAACCCAGATTACTCTACCCAGCAAAAATGTCAATTATAGTTGAAGGAGAAAGAAAAATATTTCATGACATAAAAAATGAAAGAACACGTGTCAAAAAAAACCCCAACACTTCACAAAATACTCAAAGCAATTCAAAGAATAGAGCGGATAGGAGAAACTATCCCCAAGCAGCTAGAGAGAGAAATTAATAAAAGCATAACAGCATAAATACAGACCTAAACTAAGAATGCAAACAAAAAATAATTTGACAGGAACCAACATACATCTCTCAATAATCTTAAATATTAATGGTTTAAACTTCCCAATCAAAAGACATAGAGTGGGAGAATGGATTGGGAAACAGAATCCATCTATATGCAGTCTATAAGAAACCCATCCCACCCTCAAGGTCAGACATCAACTTAAAGAGGAAGGATGGGAAAAAAAAATAGTCCAAGTAAATGGTACCAAAAAGCAAGCAGGAGTTGCTATTCTAATATCAGGCAAAATAGACCTCAGAGTAAAGTCAATCAGAAGAGACAAAGAGGGCCATTACATCCTTATCAAAGGAACAACTAACCAGGAAGACTTCACAATCTGAATGTTTATGTACCAAACTCAAGTACACCAAACTATATAAACATAATTCTGCAGGTCCTAAAGACACAGATTAATCCCAGCACACTAATAGTGGGAGACTTTAATACCCCACTGAGCCCTTGGATAGATCAACTGGACAAAAATAAACAGAGAGACATTGGAATTAAACAATAAAATACAACAAATGGACCTCACAGACATCTACAGAATATTCCAACCAAACACCAGACAATATACTTTTGACTCAGTGCCCCATGCAACACTCTCCAAAATCTACCACATCCTGGTACACAAAATAAATCTCAACAAATGCAAAAGGATTGAAATTATTTCATGCATTCTATCAGACCACAGTGCAGTAAAGCTCAATGTTAAGGCCAGAATAACCCAACTAGCTACAAGAACACATGGAGATTAAAGAACACATTCCTCAATATGAATGATGAATGGGTCAGGGAAGAAACAAAGAATGAATATACCAAAAAAAAAAAAAGTTCTAAAGCTGGGCGTGGTGGCGCATACCTTTAATCCTAGCACTCGGGAGGCAGAGGCAGGAGGATCTTTGTGAGTTCAAGGCCAGCCTGGTCTACATAGTGAGCTCCAGGCCAGCTGGGACTAAAGGGAGACCCTGTCTCAAAAATAGCAACAAAAAAAGAAATAAAGAATGAAATAAAATATTTGAGGAACTAAACAAAAATGACGATACAAAACAACAAAACCTGTGGGATACTTTAAGACAATCCTAAGAGGGAAATTTATAGCCCCAAGTGTCCACATTAAAAAAACAGAAAGGGAAAAAAAATACATGATCTAACACTGCAGAGTCTTGAGAGATAATATCAAATGGACCCTAAGCCCAACAAACAGGAAAAATAACAAAAATCAAGGCAGAAATCAAAGAAATAGAAACAAATAAACAAACAAAAAAATAATACAAAAATCAACAAATCCAATAGCTGTTTTTTTTTGAAAAAATAAACAAGATAGACTTCTAGCAAAATTAATCAAAAGAAAGAAAGTGCAACTCCAAACTAATAGTATTTGTGATGAAAAGGGAAACATCACAACACACAATGAAAAGATCTGGACAATCATACAAAAATACCTCAAAAAACTACTCTAGTAAGTTGGAAAACCTAAGAGAAATGGATGAATATCTGAAATTTGGGGAATCAGCAAAGCTTAACCAAGAAGATATTGACAGCTTAAACAGATCCATAACATATGAGGAAATTGAAGTTGTAATTAAAAAACAAAACAAAAAACTCCCAACTACAAAAAGCCCAGGACCAGATGGTTTCACAGCAGAATTCTATAAAACATTTAAAGAGGTCTTACAACCATTACTACTCAAACTTTTCGGAAGGATACAGAGGGAAATATCCCAAATACCTTCTATGAATCCAGCATCACTCTAATACCCAAACCAGGCAAAGACACACATAAAAGAAAACTATAGACCCATCTCATTAATGAACATAGATGCAAAAGTTCTCAACAGAATACTTGCAAATAGCATACAGACCCATATCAAAAAGATCATCATGATCAAGTTGGATTCATACCAGAGATACAGGGATGGTTAAACATACATAAATCAATAAATATTATAAAAGCATAAATGGACTGAAAGACAGAAAACACATGATCATCTCAATTGTTCCAGAAAAAGACTTTGACAAGATCCAACATCCCTTCATGTTTAAAGTTCTAGAGGGAATTGGACTGAAGGGAACATTCTTAAATATAAGCAAAGCCATATGCAACAAACCCACAGCCAACATCATCCTAAGTGGAGAAAAATTAGAATCATTCCCCTTAAAGTGGGGAACCTGGCAAGGCTGCCCCTATCACCACTCCTCTTTAATATAGTGCTTGAAATGCTTGCTAAGGCAGTAAGACAAGAAAGAAAAATTAAAGGAGTACTAATTGGAAAAGAGGAAGTCAAACTACCCCTGTTTGCAGATGATATGATAGTTTAACTGAGGGATGTTAAAAACACCACCAGAAAACACCTAGAAATGATTGAGTTTCCGTAAAGTGGCAGGATGCAAAATTAACCTAGAAAAATCAGTAGCCTTTCTTTACATCAACAATAAGCAACTGGAGAATGAATATAAGGAGACAATCCCTGGGAATAAACCTAACCAAAGACACCAAAGATCTCTACAAAAAATATTTTAAACCCCTGAAGAAGGAGATTGAAGTTTACATCAAAAGACAGAAAAAACCTCCCATGCTAATGGACTGGAAAAATTAATGTAGTAAAAATGTCCATTCTACCCAAATAAATATACAGATTCAATGCAATCGCAGTTAAAGACTCCAAGAGTTTCTTCACAGACTTGGAAAAACAAATCCTTAAATTCATATGGAAAGACAAAAGACCCCAAATAGCCAAAGCAACCCTGAGCAAAAAATGCAATACAGGGGGAATCACCTTACCAGACTTACAGCTATACTTCAGGGCTTTGGTCACAAAGAGAGCCTGGTCCTGGCACAAAAACAGACCCATTGACCAATGGAACAAAACTTAAGATCCAAACTTGAGCACATACAATTTCAGTCACCTCATATTCGATAAAGGGCAAAACAAAAAAAGCTCATGTGAGGAAAGATAGCATCTTCAGCCAATAGTACTGGCAAAACTGGATCACCATTTGTAGAAGAACAAAAATAAAACCCTACCTCTCACCCTGTTAAAAAATGAACTCCAAATCAATCAAAGACCTCAGTGTGAAACCGGAAACTCTGAAGGTGATAGAAGAAAAAGTTGGTAGCAATCTATAAGACATAGGAGTTGGAAAAGACTTTCTAAAGCAAACAGCAGCTGCACAGGACATGATGTCAACAGCTGACAAGTGGGACCTCATCAAACTCATAAACTTCTGTACAGCAAAAGATACAATCAAGGAAGTGAAGGGAAAACCCATGGAAAGGGAGGAAATCTTCAGTGATACATCTGACAGAGCATTAACATCCAGAATACATGAAATACTACTCAAAAAACAAAGAAACAAGAAAACAAATGATTCATTGAAAAGATGGACTAAAGAGCTGAATAGAGACTTTCACCAGTGACGAAGGAAAGATGGCTGAGAAAAATCTTAAAAAATGTTCGACACCGTTAATAATTATAGAAATGCAAATTAAAACCACTCTCAGGTATCATATCACTCTGATAAGACTAGCTAAGTTCAAGAAAACAAAAGACACCAAATGCTGGAAAGGTTGTGGGGAAAGGGGAACACTCATCCACTGCTGGTGGAAATGTAAACTGGTACAACCACTGTGGAAAGCAGTGTGGAGAACTCTTAAAAGACTCAAAATGAGCCTACCACTTGACCCATCCATACCACACCTGGGTATGTACCCACAAGACTTATCCTACTGCAAAGATACATGCACATCTATGTTTATTGCAACTCTTTTCACAATGCAAAAGAGTTAGAACCAACCCAAATGCCTCTCAACTGATGAGTAGATAACAAAAGTGTGGTATATCTACACAATGGAGATCTATGCAGCAGTAAAGAAAGATAATAACATAATGAACTTTGCAGGTAAATGGATAGAACTCGAAGCCATTATCCTAAGTGAAGTAACACAGTCCCCCAAAACAAATGGGAATGGTTTCCCTCATTTGTGGATGCTAGAATCAAATCTCCAAATTGAAAGGCAAGCTGAGCAACATTATTATTATATTTCTTTCTATCCGGAAGCAACTGTGATGTTACAATATGAATCTCGCAATGAGCTCTAAAATTAAGTTACCATTTACTTTCAGACACGATAATTAATGTATATGGGTGGAAGGTATATATTAATATTTTAGAGTAATATAAAATTAAAAGAAAAAAATGTGAACTCCTCGACGTATATCAGAGTTAACATACAGTTTATTCCTAGAGGACATAATTCTGGCACATATATGATATGTACATGGGCATACTTTGGAGCGGTACAGTTGGGAGGGATGCATAGCAGCATGAGGACTGGGTCAAGGAATGGACTGATGTTGATAAATTCTGCCTAGGACAATAAACCTTTGCAGCGAAAAACTTTGGAGAGAATGAGAGAATGATTCAGGACATGTATGGCAGAGTGAATAAACTGGGGTGGAGTGGTGGGGCAGGGAAAGGGGAATATGTCTACATTGAACTGAAAAAATCATGTATGAAATACACAAAACATCAATAAAAGTATATTAAAAATAGAATATATAATATTAAAAATATTTCATATGTCATATATATGAGACCATAGTATGATTTTACAAGTTTTATTATATTTTCTTCTGTCATAAGTCACTAAATTATTAGTTGTCAAATATTTCAACATTTACAAAGGAATAAAATTTCAGACATAATCTTCAATGATTTTTATTCATATTTTGTAATCTGGAACATTACTAACTCTACAAATACATTAACCCGGAAAAGTGAATAGACCCTACTATTCCAGAAAATGTTTTTGATCTGATTCAGTCTCACAGCACAGGATGGTCTAAAACTCAGAATCATGCTGCATTTCCCTCCTATTAGGATTTCCAGCATGCTCCACTCTGCCTGGCTTTAACTTACCAATTGAAAATGAATGAGAATATATTAGTAATTAAGATAAACAAGCTTAATTTAAAATTTACACATAGGCAAAGCACAATGTGGACACATATATGTAATTTTCTATTATATTTCTAATATATAATATATTAAATATTTCAAATATTATAGGATGCGTGACTTTGTAATCTTAAATTTTAATGCGCTGTGTGCTCATAAGTATTAATCTTACAGTTGAATCTAATTATGCACATAAACACTTTCCTGCTTATTTTCTTGTTAATAGAATAGGGATTTCCACACATGCTTCTATCTCTGAAGAAAGATGGACCATCATACCTAAGCTGGGAGTTCATTATGTAGCTCCATGTTCTTTAGGACAATCAAGTAGCAGGTAGCGTAATATAAGAGCATGGAACATATTTTCATAATAACATTTTGGAAACTTCTAACAGCTATGAAGACTTTTAAAGAATTTTTACTTATATATTTTTTCCAGGATACCCACTGAACTAAAAATGTTTTTTTGTTGTTGTTCTTTTTGAGACAAGGTCTCCCTGTAGTCCCAGCTGCCCTGGAAGTCCCTCTGTAGACCAGCTGAACTTGAACTCACAGAAATCTGCCCGCTTCTGCCTCCTAAGTGCTGGGATTAAAGGTGTGTGCCACCACACCCTGCTCTAACCAAATATTTTGTAGACTTTTCTATATATAGACATATCTATCATCTATATATTATCAAATAGTGTTTGACATATACATATATATATTATAATCAGCTTTCGCAATTAAATTTTTCTGCTAATTATTAGATAGAATTAAATATATTCCATGTGGAAAACTATAGTGTTTATAAGTATACTGATTTCATATGTATTATTATTTTCCTTACTATTTTCTCACCTGTTATTAGTGGACATATTTTTCTAGTCATTGTATTTATAACTTTCTCTTCGCTCACAGAGAGGAATAATGTCAGGTACCTTTAGAGTTATAATGGCCAGCTAGTCCCAAGGAATTACAAGGAGGCTACTGAGAAGGCATTTAATGCCATTAGTTTCATTACCTTAATCTAAAGCCTTGATAGATAATTCAACTTGGATCTCTGGCATGGATTGATTTCCTATATACAGAGTCATTTGTTCTCTACTATCCTTTCTATAATGTCTACTTAACAAACAGCCTTAAAAGTGAAAGATAGTATTTTCATTGAATTGAAAACAACAGACTTGTTTACAATTTGAGAATATAGAACATTTCTCCTTCAAGATAAAGGGGGAAAACATAATTATCGTCCTTTATAAATAACAAACACCTTGTAGGCCCAGTGATTTTTTTTTTTTTTTTACATTTTTTTGAGACAGGGTCTCCCTGCAGTCCCAGCTGTCCTGGAACTCACTCTGTATACCAGGTGGCCTCGAACTCACAGAGATCTACTTATCTCTGCCTCCCAAGTGCTAGGATTAAAGGCGTGTGCCACCATGCCAGCTTGATTTATTCTTATAATGAATGGAATATGCAGATAACGCCTTATTCCCTTCACGTGTCTTGTGTAAGCTGTGGCCATAGAAGTAAAATCAAATCTGATATTTTCAATTAAACTCTTCCTGTGAATGACACATTGTGATCAAGACTTGTTTTGATTGTGTCAGCAACCGTAAAACTATGGTATCCTAACTTGTTAAACTTGCTTGCCAATATAGCATCATTTCAGACATTTCCAGGTCTTAGAATTTGCAATAAAAAAATGGATATGGATAGGAACGGAGAAAACGCTTTCAAGTTTACACAATAAAGAGACCCAGGATATTTAAGAACTGTGTTTGGAAATCAAGGGCAAATACATTAGCCAAACTGAATGATCAACCAAGCAATAAATAACACCCAGTTTATTGCTTATTAGTAATGAGACATCAGGGGAGAAGATGCTGGCTGAGTGCTGCTATGAAAAAATCCTGCAAAAACATGAATATTTACTATTTTCCAGTGCATTTAGGGGTGGGACTGAAGTATCATGGATTTTATGGGTTATCACAGAGAGTATTCTCATGTCCAACTTACCAACAATATGGCAATCTCAAGTGCACAACATAGTAAAAACTAGTAATAATTTGTACTTGTGGGAATGGAAAGTTTTATCCCTTTCCAGACATGTTAGAAAGATCATTACCCACACTAGCAAAGGAGGGAAATTAGTGAGTACTATCAGAAGACAGGCAAACTTAGGATTTTGACTTATTTGATTCAGATTTAAGAGAAAGAGGTTAAAGCTTGAAAAGAGAGAATAAAAATGCTGTCCACCTTGTGACTCAACTAGTTTTCATTGTATAAAGTCTTTTTAAAATTTTGTTTATTATAAATTATATAATAAATAATTTTTATTATAAATAACAAACAATTTTTAAAAAGACCTTATACAATGAAAACTAGTTGAGTCACAAGGTGGACAGCATTTTCATTCTCTCTACAGAGCGAGTTCCAGGCCAGCTGGGGCTACAGGGAGACCCTGTCTCAAAAAGACCCAAAAAATTTTGTTTATTATATTTTAAAGGATTAACAATATAAGAGCACAGTTGTTTTCAGATCACATTGACGTTGCTCAGTTTGCCATACAATTAGGTAATTGGTGCTGGCATCCACAGATGAGGGATACCATTCATCGTTTGTTTTTCTGGAATTGTGTTACTTCACTCAGCGTGATATCTTCTAGCTCCAACCATTTACCTGCAAAGCTCATGATGTCATCTTTCTTTACTGCTGCATAGAAATCCATTGTATAGATGTACCACATTTTCTCTATGCACTGTATAAAGTCTTAAGTCTATGGAGAACTTTGTTAAATGGCCTTAGACTTTTTAGTAGAGCATCCTTGTAATGATAAAGGTTCTTTGTTACTGTTAGGGAGATTTCACAAGAGAAAGTTCCCTAGTGATCCATAAATAAAGGACTGATATTCAGGCTTGTCCTGACTACTATGGTTTGGATCTTAAGTGTCCTCCAATGTCCTCCAACGGACCATGTGACAAATGCTACTCCATCATCCTTAGGCATAACTGGGAGGTGACTCCTAGTTAAAGACACATCAAAGGTCATTGAAAGTTTTCACCTGAATTCAAACCCCTTCTTTCTCATTTGTTTTCTAGCTACCGTGTTCCTTCCATGTTGAATTACCTCATCACAGCCCCAAGGCAACAGAGCTATCTAGTCAATGGGTACACATCTAAGACTGTAATATAGAACAAACCTTACTTCTGTTTCTCTGTCTTCAGAATTTTGTTACATTAACACAAATGTGACTCATATACAGTCCCACACTTAAGTTATCATACTGACAAAGTGGGTCTACTACAGCAGAAATTGACTCAGATTCCTAGAAAAATTCTCCCTCTTAAAAAATATTTGCAGGCTGGAGAGATGGCCTAGCGGTTAAGAGCGCCGACCGCTCTTACAGAGGACCCGGGTTCGATCCCCAGCACCCACATGGCGGCTGAGAACCGTCTGAAGCTCCAATTCCAGGAGAACTCCAGTTCCAGGGGAATCCGAGACCCTCTTCTGAACTCCGCGGCGTTGCACAACACGGGTGCACAGACTTGCATGCAGACAGTACATTCATACACATACAGAAATAAATAAAATTATTTAAAAAATTAAAAAAATATTTGCTCAAATTTGAAAAAGATATGCACTTTGTTTTCTGGTGAGAAGCCGATTTCTCCCTGCATATAATCAGTCTCTTCCCTTTCTCAGTTGAAAAGACAGTATCTCATTTAAGCTTATTCTGCACCAGATAAGATCAGTACAGAGTCCTGCAACTGGACACCAGAGGCATGGACTGAGAATGGCTCATGCCTAGGTGACACATCTACCACGTAACCACTACACAGCCCCAAACATCAAAGAACAAGGACCCAAGAAGGCATTGACTATCTCTTTACTCTTGTTAAGGAAGCTGTTCCATGCAACAGGAGACCAGGAACTCGAAAGGGCCTGAATCACCAAACCATGAAGATTAGAAGTCTACAGAGTGTTGTTCCATGGACAGGTTGCTTATATTCAGCTTCACCCACCCACGGCTCACAAAACACTGCAGAAGAGTGGGGGGAGGGGGGAGGGGGGAGAAAGATGCAAGACCAAAATGAGACAAATCCTACAAGCCCCTGGGGCCCTGTTCATATGAAACTCCAGCATTGGTATCAGCATGCACAAGACCCATGCAATCTCAGCTGGACAAAAACCCAGCACAGAACTGTAGAAATAGGTAGCAGAGCCCAACCTTGGTTGAGGAAATATTGGCAGCTGATTGTGGTGGGGCAAGGAAGGAAGCCCTAGCCTTCTTTTGGAAAGAGACTCTGGATAGGCTGGCTCGAGCTCAGAGGATGAACTGGCACTGAAGAGTGGGTGGGTAGAGTAGTTTGGCCCAGTAGACCCTAGCACAAATGACAGAATGTGTGAACTCAGGGTGAAGAGGAGATGCCTGCAGGAGGGTGCCAAGGGAGAAGTTGGTATAAAGGCAATTAAGACTGATCAAAATTATGCATGAAACATATACAAATTCAATATAAAAGGAATGATATGAGTAAAAATATTTCTGAAAAGGGAAAAAAGTAAAAAATAGCAAGTGGGCTAGAATGTTTAAAATCGATTATCTTGTTAATAAATATACAGATATGTCTTACACCATGTTTTCGACTTTTTGTGTAAAACTTAAATTATTTGTAAGTAAAAAATACAGACAAAGATCATTAGTAGTGCAACAGAAATTGCATATAAAAAAAAAACAAAACCAGACACCAACAAGACTGAGGGCTATGCCTAGAGGCACAAATGTGCTAGGATGTGTAGGAGACAGGATGGTTCAAATTTTTATGATTCTCTTTTTTTTTATTGATGCTTTGTGTATTGGATACATCCTTTTCCAATTCAGTTCAGGCATATATCCCCTTCCCTTCCCCCCACCCCACCCCTACCCATCCCAGATCATGCATTCTGCCGTAACTTTTCTGCATCTTTCTGTTTTTTTGTTTTGTTTTGTTTTCATTTTTTTAACAATAAGTGATAATTTGTGAGTACAAGCATCCTTCATGTAAAACCAATTTGCGAGCAGTTGTGCCAAAACCCACACAGCTCATGGGTCCCACCATCCAGCAGGGGGGGCTTGTATGTTCAATCAAGTTGATCAAATGAGTGTCCAGTCTATATTGTTGTAGTTTCACCATTCACCCCAATCGCAGCCCTTACATTCTACCACGCCCCCTCTTCCGCAGGTTGTTCCCTAGGCTTAGAAAAGGGGCACAGGTGGATGAGAGGTAAAACAGTCCACTCTCTCTGGAGCTGTTGACTTGGACTCTGGTCAATTCTGGCTGTTTCCTTTCATGGGCTGACAGTTTGTCCAGGAATAACCTTTCGATCCTACTAATGAAGAACAAGCAATTAGATATATAGGTATTTAAGCAGCACTAATAGTTATGGTAGGTTACTTTAGCATAGACACATGTTTGGATATGTTAATCCATGAATTACAATTTTCCCCCCTGTTAAATATGACAGGGTCTTACTGTGGCTTATAACATCTNATGCAAAACCTATCTGCAGGCTGTTGTGCCCAAACACCTACAGCCCCACCATCCAGTGGGGGGTGACAGGTTGTTTGTTCAATCAAGTTGATCAAATGAGTGTCCAGACTACATTGCTGTAGTTTCACCATTCACCCCAATCGCAGCCCTTACATTCTACCACGCCCCCTCTTCCGCAGGTTGTTCCCTAGGCTTAGCCCACAATATATAGCCTTTCGATCCTACTAATGAAGCACACGCAATTAGATATATAGGTATTTAAACATTACTAATTGTTATGGTTGGTTACTTTGGTATAGACACAGATGTTTGGATGGTATGTTAATCCATGAATTACATTTTCTTCTGTTAAGTATGACATTGCAAATTGAACCTCTATTGAAAGGAAGAAGCTTCCTTCTATTTGCCCTAAATCTGTTGATGGGAAGTCACATTTAGTCATTGTTATTGTAAATTCTTGCTGCTTTTCTACTAGTCTCACTTGAAATCTAAATTTCTGACCGATAGTACCTTTCTAATTTTCAGCTTGATATTCGTATTGTGGATGGAGCAACTGAAATTCATTGACATTGACAATCTGAAGAAGAGTCATAGACTTTTCTTGGCAAATGGATTCAGCATTTTTAAGAATATGCACAGACCTTCTTTGTGAACATCTTAAATGTATACAAAGAAATGAAAGGGTGGCTTTTCCTACCATGGGAAGAATTTACCTTTTTCTTTTCTTTTCTCTTTCCTTTCTTTTCCTTTTCTTTCCTTTCTTTTCTTTTACTTTTTGGGCTTTTTGAGACAGGGTCTCCTTGCAGCCCCAGCTGTCCTGGAACTCTCTATGTAGACCAGGCTGGCCTTGAACTGATAGAGATCTGCCTGCCTCTGCTTTCCAAGTGCTGGGATTAAAGTCATATGCCACCACACTTGGCTTTTCTTTTCTTTTTTAAAATTTATCTTTTTCAATTTATCAATCAAAGTCTCGAGCTCAATGAATTCTAAATTAGCAAAGATTACTCTAAATTCAAGGGCCTATTCTGCTACACCTGTCTAAATACAGCATCAATCATGCCAATTATAAAGTAAATATCATCACTCTATCTATTAGGAAGAATAAAGAGCTATTTTTACATATCAAACTATTAATTCCCAAGATAAACTTATAAAAATGTTTTTGTTTGTTTGATATAAATTCTCATTATTTTGTTCAATCTGGTCTGGAACTAAGATTTTCCTGTCTCAACCTCCTGAATGTTGGGCTTATAGGCACGGAACAGCAAATCAACCATTTGATATGCCTAATAATTTTACTGATTCTTGGATTGATAATAATAGCCTAGCTAATTATTCTGTAATGTGGAAAACTACATGTTGAGTACAATCTTAGAGTGGTTGATATATTTCTACAAAGTCCATTTAAAAGTGAGCTAACAACCCATTTGGACCATCCATATCTACAAACTATGGACACTCAGAATTGTCAAACCTATATTTAACTGAAAGCTTTAAAACAAAAACCATAGTGCTAGACAGGAGAAACTTTCCTTTGAGTTGTTGGTCAGTATTCTACAAGAGACTCAAAATAACACAGGTTATTGTCACAGCCTTTGACTACCTCGAAGAACTTGAGGTAAGATCCTATTACTGAAGCTAGTACTCATTTAAGGTATACGACTGGAGCAAAGGAGCTGGTACAGCCCTGGAAAATTCCTGAATACTAGGTTCATAATTCTAGAGGATACAATGCAAGGTGCTAAGGGAGAAAATCAATCAATGGTCCAACCCAGCTGTATAGCCTAAGAACCACAAAACTGGCACAGACTATCTCTATTGGTACAGAAGTGGCACTTTTATCTAGGGCATAATCAACAGCTATCTAATTGGATTTAAAGTCCTCTCAATTGGAAAAAAAAACTCATGGGGGGCCCTGTAAATAGAGCCAAATACACGTGGTTGGAGAGATAATAAATCCTAGAGAAAACCCTATCTATATAATTTCTTTAGATAAATGAAGTTTCTTACTGTCTGCTAAATATGAATCCTTATATCTATGGACAAGTACACCATACATCACTCATTTTTACAACAGATAGAGGCTATTACAGAGTTCCACAACTGGTCACACACTGGGAAAATATGTGTTAGAGATGGCCTGCCCTAATTGACACATCTACATTGAAACATCTACACCTAAGGCACATGAAACCTTATGTAAAAAAGTAGACTATTAATGAATCCCTCAATTCTCACCAGTGATGTTTACACATACAACAAAGTGTGATGCACATAGAAGTCCATAACTGGCCAAGTTTTAGGAAATAAGAGACTGCACAGTCCTCTATAGGACTCCTATATTAAAACTCATGCACCCATGTCACAGGGACAAGTGTGGAAGAGGTGACAGAAAAATTGTATGATCCAAGGTTAGTACATGAACATAAGAAAATGGAGGCTTTCAGGCCTCTAGGAACCTGTTCATATGAACTTGCAACTATCATGACAACATGTACCAGACCCATGCTAACCCAACCAGGCAAAAACCCAACACAAAGCAGAAGAAATTGGCAGCAGACCCCAACCTTACTCAAGGAATTATAGGCATCTGATTAATGCAGAGTGAAGCAGAATAGAGCTATAAGGGAGTGACTTTAGATAACATTGATGAAACTCTAGTGGGAAAACGTACAGAGACATCTGGGTACAAATACTTGACCAGATAGGCCCTAACATATATGACAGAAAACATGAAATTTCAGGGGAAAATACGGGATGCTGATGGGGAGAGGGTCTAAATTTGATTAAGGTCTATTGTAAAATGCACAAAACTCAATAAATTATATAAAATGCACAAAACTCAATAAATTATACATTAAAATAAACTATTATTCTCCTGTGTATGAGTGTATTGCCTGCATGCGCATAAGTGCATGACACGCAATGGCCATGCAGGTCTGAAAAGGGAGTTGAATTCCCTGGAATTAGAGTTAGGACAGTTGTTAGCCATTATATGTGTGCTAGGAATCAATCCTAGGCCTCTGCAAGAGCAGCCAGTGTTCTTGACTGCTGAGCCATCTTTCCAGCCCCAAAGTCAAATGTTTTTTTACCTACTCCCTGAATAATAAGGAAATGAACTGAGTGTATGTAGATATAGCTTCCAAAGTTAATAATGCATAAGCATGATCTTTCTTTGTCACTATAATATCATCTACAGATATTTTTATTAAATTTGTATTAAATACTATGGTATTTGATCTTTTGATAGCATTTTAAATATTTCTATTTTTTTTTTTTTTTGGTATTTTTAAGACAGGGTTTCCCATTAGTCCCAACTGGCCTGGAGCTCACTCTGTAGACTGGGTGCTGGAGAGATGGCCTAGCAGTTAAGAGCACTGACTGCTCTTGCAGAGGACCCGGGTTTGATCCCCAGCACCCACATGGCAGCTGAGAACTATCTGTAACTCCAATTCCAGGAGAACTCTAGTTCCACGGGAATACGACACCCTCTTCTGACCTCTGCAGCATTGCAAGACATGGGTGCACAAACCTACATACAGACAATACATTCATACACATAAATTAAATAAATAAATAAATACATAAATAAATAATGCTTTAAAAAAAAGAAGTATGTTTTTCTGAAGACAAAGACCATGCTAAATTATTCAAATTGATTTTGGAATTTTAAGACTTACCAGTGATTTGATAGGGACTACAAAGGACCTGTCCTTCTGAATTCCATGATTGATAAAAGACTCAATTAGTGGTGGGAGCCTGCAGTGTTAAATATTTAAACAAGACTCCTTTCAAAGGTGTGTGTGTGTACTTTGGGATGGTCTGATTGAATAAAATGAGCATTAAATCAAATCTCTCCTTGGAGTTGTTAGCATGTGCTTGGACACTGTTAAAAGAGAAACTTAAGGCTATGAACGTACAATCACAATAGTCAATGATGATATATTATACATTTCTTCTGCAATAGTCCCTGAATCCTGGGGGTGTGGGAGTGAGGCTTAACATAGGAATCCTAGCTAAGGAAACATACTCTGCAGTCTCTTATTCTTTCAAACGTGTCCTATTGTGGCCTTCTGTGTGCTTCACACTCTGTTGTCTAAGGAAACTTCATTAATGAAAGTTGGCAAATACCCTAGTTTTTTCTAACTCTGCTTTCACTATGTTCCATGTGCCTTAGGTTTAGAGATTCAACTGTAGATGTGTCACCTAGGACTAGACATCTCTCAGATGTATCTGTGTCTGACCAGTTGTAGGATTTTGCAGAGGCTTCCATCTCTTTGATGAGTAGTGTATGGCATACTTGTATGTAAATGTAAGGATGCATAAGGGTATCTGAATTAAGGCAGGGACTAAAATGTTGATTTCAATTCTTAGAAAAATCTCCGATATTTAGTATCTAACTTCTCTCTTCCTTTCCAGTCTCAGCACCCAATTATCCCCACCCTTTCCCAGTAACACCAGCCTACCACCATCCCTACTCTTTCTTAAGTATCAATTGATGTAGAAGGGCCTGGCCTACTGTGTGAAGTATCATGCCTACATAACTGATCCTAGGCTGCATAAGAAAGCTAGCTGAGCTTGCCAGTCAAAACAAATCAGTAAAAAGAAAAACCAAAGCAGTATATAGAATTCCTTGATGATTTCCGCTTCAGTTCTTCCTTGAGTTGTTACCCTAACTCACCACAATAATAGAATGCTACCTGGAAGTGTAAGCCAAATAAACCTTTTCTTCCACAAGTTTTCACTTTATTTTATTTTATTTTATTTTGGTCCTGGTGTATATCATACCAACAAAAAGCAAAGCAAGACAGCCCTATAGACATTAAATGACCATAGACATCTTTCCAATATGATGCAGTCTTGGCAACTTGGGAAACTCCTGGGACAGATACTGATTCCATTTTTCCCAGAACACTATGGTTATTATTTTTAATGAGTATTAATAATTAGAAAAAGTGATATAATCTCAACCAATGATTTTTGCTGAAACCTCCAATGTTATTACCTTGATTCTGGTAGGCATTCAGGCCAATTTTAGTTTACAAGCTGAGGTTACTCTGTTGATGGCAGACTGCTGTAGACTATTTTGAGGTTCAAGGTGAGTGTTAATACGTCCTGAAGTACCTGGATTAATGCTTCAGGGCAATGTCAAAGATCAATCCATAACTGAAAATAAGCCACTGACTTTCCAAAGTAAATAGTGATGCTGGTGTGATTTATTCTGCAAGTTGGGATGTATCCCTGGGGGTTAATCGTGTTCTGCTGTTTTAACTTCTGTTGAGGATGATCTTAATTAAGTGCTGTGTGATGAAAATTGAATGTATTTGGTCTCAGCTCCTGGCACTGAGATTAGCAGCAGTGTTTGAATAATATGAATTCTCACAGGAAAATATAATAGAACCCAAGATATTATAGAAATGAAGGGTAGCAGTTCCAACACCAGTGAGAATGTGGCAAGTTGTGTTGGACTTAATATTTGTATCTTCTTATAATTAATATGTTGCTATCAACCTCCCAGTGTGATAGTATGTAGCAGGGGAGACTTTGAGCATTTAGTGGATCATGATGTTTGAACACTCATGAATAAAACTAGTTCCCTAATAAGAGGTTGGAGAGCTACATCACCCTTTAGCAGGAAAAGACTCACAATTTCACCAGTCTGCAACTTGGAAGAAGACCTTCACTAGAATTCAAATATGTTGGTACCCTGATTTCAGATATTCACCTTTAAAACTTGCTTTAGCCCTCACCTGTATGGTTAATTATTATAGGATATCTGAATTAAGGCAGGGACTAAAATGTTGATTTCAATTCTTAGAAAAATCTCTGATCTCTTACAATGTTGTATAAATGTTTATGACAATCCCTATTTAGTATATACAGAATTCAAAGATTAAGATACACTGGCTAGCCGGGCATGGTGGTGCACGCCTTTAATCCTAGCACTTGGGAGGCAGAGGCAGGCAGATCTTTGTGAGTTCAAGGTCAGCCTGGTCTACAAAGTGAGTTCCAGGACAGCTGAGGCTACAGGGAGACCCTGTCTCGAAAAGACCAAAAAAAA
>VZQC01005063.1:3515877-3562662 GCA_009823505.1 Rhizomys pruinosus | reverse complement strand
TATATATATATAGTCATATCTATACTAAAATTATACCATTTATACACAAACTGTCATTTCCATATCATATTTCAGGATTCACATCTTTCCGTTTTAAATTTATATTACTCTAAAATATGCCTACATATCTTCCACCCATATACCAAGTTTACAAAGGGGCAATGTTACAATGTTACAAATGTAACATTGATGTTTCTCAGTTTGCCTTACAACCCGGTGTTTGGTGCTAGCAACCACAAATGAGGGATACCATTTGTCTTTGCTTTTCTGGGACTGTGTTACTTCACAGAGTAGTATCTTTGGTTTCATCCATTTACCTGCAAAGTTCATGATACCATCTTGTTACTTCCATATTCCTTTGCACCCAGAAAGGAGGAGCTTCATAAAGAAAGGTGAAAGTAACACAGCAAAAGGACTTCTAGCCTGGAGTTTCTGACCAAAATTAACATTCAAAGAATAATTAGGCACTGAGATTGCACCCATGCACCACCATACTTAGTCTTGAAAAGATTTTCTACTTTGAAGATATAGTTGGGTGATTTGTGGTAATAAATGAATAAAACCCATATTTATTTTAGAAAAAGAAAAGAAAACCCTGGGTACTGGGTTTTGATCAGCTGCTGATCAACTATCCAATTAAGCACTGGCAACTTCAATACAAACTTCTTGTCCTTCTCCACTTCTATGTAGCAGTAGAGTGTAGATTTAGATTGCCATCATCTCACCTTCTAATTATCACACACATTTGTGTATAATACACATTTATAAATTCACTTGGTCTGAGGCTAGAGAAATGGACAAGTAATTAAGAGAATCTAACACGGGTTAGAGTCCCACCACCCATATGGCAGCTAAAAACCATCCATATCTCCAGTTCCATGGGATTCAACACCTTGGGCATTGCGCAACACAGATGTACTTGCATGGAGGTAATCCACTCATGCATGAAAATAAAATAATAAATATAATATTTTTTTAAAAATTAAAAAGAAAACAAGTAAAAGATAAAATTTAAAACTTATCTATTAAATGGCTTGGTTATAAAATTGAATTCTTATTTACCAAATAGGTTGATTATATGTTTCCAAATTTAGTGAGAGTCTTCTAATGTTAAGAATGAAGGAGGAGACTTTCAAAGGGACACCTTAGTGGAAATTAAGCAAACAAAGTTAAAATTAATTCAAGAAAATATTTGGGCAAAACTCATAGAGACTGCTGAGTCAGGGGTTACATAGGTGGCACAGAAAAGAATCATTCACAGGGAAGGAAGCCAGAAGCCTTATGGAGGCTGAAACAGAGATTTGGCCTTATTAGCAAGTGATGTTATAAAAGCTAAAATTTTATTTGAACCTTTCTAAAAGTGGAACTGAAAGCCATCAAGTCGATAGTTTGTATCTTCTGCAGTTTTCAGTGTTTAGTGCTCTTTAATTCAGTGTGGTAGAATGAGAACAATACGGATTTGAATAAAAATCATTCTTATCCATGTTTCAATTCTTAAGCGTGTTTTCTCTTGAGATATTTCAGCTATATTGCATCAACTGCTAAACATATATTGGAGTTAACATACAGTTTATTCCCAGAGGACATAATTCTGGTACATATATGATGTTTATATAGGCATATTTTGGAGCAGTACAATTGGGAGGGAACCACAACAACATAAGGACTGAGTCAAAGAATGAACTGATATAGTTAAATTCTTTCCAAAACAATAAACCTCTACAGAGAAAAACTTTATTATTTTTTTAAAGTCCTATTTATGTTCAATTACACATATAAAAATTTCCACAAGCTTAAGTATTGGGACAAATACTAGCCAGCAGCAGTGAAGGAATGCTGGTAAAAAAGAATCAGTCAGTGCAAAGAAGGCAAAGGGGAAAGCTGAAACAGTGAGACAAGGATTTAAAATCTAAAAACAGCAGAAATTTCAGAAACTGTAAATATATCAGTTTTAAAAAAATAAAGCTTATCAGTTTGCACTTAAAGAAGTCTAGCTAATTTTTTTTTTTTTTTTTGGTCCTTTTGAGACAGGGTTTCCCTGTACCTCTGACTGTCCTGGAACTCTCTCTGTAGACCAGGCTGGCCTTGAACTCATAGAGATCCACCCGCCTCTGCCCCCCAAGTGCTAGGACTAAAGGCGTGCACCACCCCGCCCAGCAAGTCTAGCAAGCAAGACTCCACCGTCAGCACCAGCTACACCTCACCTGCCTGGAAATACTGTGCAGCAGAGGCAGCCATGTGCCTGTATATCCCAAATCTAATTGGCTATTGGCTCTCCCCTTGGAGAAATAACCCATGGCTGATGCCACAAGCTTACATCCTCTACAGGTTAGGAGATGTTATAAGCCACAGTAAGACCCTGTCATATTTAACAGGGGGGAAAATTGTAATTCATGGATTAACATATCCAAACATGTGTCTATGCTAAAGTAACCTACCATAACTATTAGTGCTGCTTAAATACCTATATATCTAATTGCTTGTTCTTCATTAGTAGGATCGAAAGGTTATTCCTGGACAAACTGTCAGCCCATGAAAGGAAACAGCCAGAATTGACCAGAGTCCAAGTCAACAGCTCCAGAGAGAGTGGACTGTTTTACCTCTCATCCACCTGTGCCCCTTTTCTAAGCCTAGGGAACAACCTGCGGAAGAGGGGGCGTGGTAGAATGTAAGGGCTGCGATTGGGGTGAATGGTGAAACTACAGCAATGTAGTCTGGACACTCATTTGATCAACTTGATTGAACAAACAACCTGTCACCCCCCACTGGATGGTGGGGCTGTAGGTGTTTGGGCACAACAGCCTGCAGATAGGTTTTGCATGAAGGATGCTTGTACTCATGGATTATCACTTATAGCTAAAAATGAAAAAAAAAAAAGAGAGAAAGATGCAGGACAGTTATGGCAGAATGCATGATCTGGGATGGGGTGGGGTGGAAGGGAAAGGGAAATAAGCCTGAACTGAATTGGAAAAAATGTATGAAATGCACAAAGCATCAATAAAAACTAATTTAAAAACAAACAAACAAAAAAAAAAAAACAAAACAAAACAAAAAACAAAAAAAAATAGCTAGACAGAGAAAAACTTTCAAAAGGCTGAGAGAAAGATGCAGGACATGGATGGTAGAACGGGTGATCTGGGGTAGGGTGGGGGGAAGGGAAAGGGGAATATGTCTAAATTGAATTGAAAAACGATGTCTGCAATACACAAGACCTCAATAAAAGTGTTCTAAAAATAAATAAAACATTATTATAAACATTATATAAACATATAATATAGCATAAATATGATATATGATAGGCATTGCTAATGCTCAAGTAGTCAGTCCCTATAACAGAGAGGAAATTAAAGTCAATACTCATAGTGATATCACTATAAACACCAAATGGAGATTGAACTCAAGGCCTCTGAAACTTAAGTCTAAGCTTCTCTTCACTAGTGACATAAGAGAAGGAACTATTAAGCATGGTCATATCTTCCTCTTTAGATCTGCTGTTGTGACCTGGCCTAAGAAAAATAAAACTTAAGAAGTAAGGATCAGGTTTTTGAAGTTACAAAATTTCATGTTAATTTTTATATTTAAATTTTATTATTATTAATGTGTGCATGTGTGTGTGTGCATGTGTGTGTGTGTGTGTGTGTGTGTTCTTGTGAATGTGAGTGTGTGAATGCCACCCGTTACTAGTAGCAGTCAGAGGACAACTCTGAGTTGGTTCTCTCCATACACCATGGTTCTGAACACTGAATCCAGGCTTTCAGGCTTGCAACAAAAGTGATTTTACCCGCTAAGCCATCTGGTTGGCCTACATTGAAGTTTGGGGACTGGCATTTTGTCTGTAGAATATTCCCAGTCAAAAGTCAGGCATGAAT
The DNA here is from genome assembly GCA_009823505.1 of Rhizomys pruinosus. Lineage (NCBI taxonomy): Eukaryota > Metazoa > Chordata > Mammalia > Rodentia > Spalacidae > Rhizomys > Rhizomys pruinosus. The sequence goes on along the minus strand of VZQC01005063.1, from coordinate 3,558,793 downwards.
GGCCAAAATGCTCAGAGGACTCCTGACCCTTGCACGTGGATGATTTGCAAAGGATAAATTAAGAAAGATAGGGAATCTTTTCCTTTAGCTTTGTATTCTGTGGTGACCCCACCTAGCTTCAATGGAAAATTTTAAACATTGAATTACACAAGTGGTCCTAGTTAAATTAAGTAATTCACAGAACATCAGTATTCATGAATCTGATCAATGGACAAGCAGGGAGGAGAGTATGTAGAAATAGACGGGTGACAAAAGAGATGGTTGTGGAGAGACTGATCAGAATTTAGTAATGCAGATATGAAACTGTCAAATAACAAAGCACGTAAAATTTGACAGGAAATGTAATCCCTTGAGTTATCTGCAGAGTGGAATGCCACTTTAGAGTCAAACTTTAGTGGAAGTGTGAGAGTAGTGACAAGAAAAAACAAATCTGAAAAGAAAACTAAGTGCAAGAGTATACTGATATTACTGAAATAATGAAGCCTAAATAGTTTTTCAAAAATTTTCAACCAGATCAGCTGTATTATGTACCATATTTCTACTTTAAAATATTAATTTATTTATTAGTTTTACTATGATGTGTATGAGTGTTTTGTGGGCATGTATGCAAGTGCACCATGCTTATACAGTGCTCATGGAGGCCAAAAAGTGTGTGGAACCCTTGAAGCTGCAGTTATACACTGTGGTTAGGTGGCATGTGGTTGCTGTTAACGGAAATTGGATCCTCCATAAGGTCTGCTAGTGCTCTTAACTCCTGAGCACTCTGCCTATTCCCTATAGCTTTACATTTAATTATTAAATAAAGAAGCTGATAAATTAAAGATTCTGGGAAGTTCTATACTCAAATTAGCCCAACAAACCATCTAGTAGTCATCTATAATTGAGTCATCTAATTCTGTGCTAATAATGATTAAATAAGTAAATATATACATGGAAAGAGATGGAGAGAGAGAAACAGAGAGAGAGCTCTGCTCTATATTATTTTTCTTGTAATTTTTATGAGTGTTTTTACATAACTAATATTTAATCTTGATCATATATCCAAATGCACTTATTTTTTTAATCAGATAAACATATTTTTTCTATTTCTGGATTTTATAGATGCCCCGCCCCCACAATCTATGTATAATTTGATCTTCTTCACCAGAAATCAAGATTGGCACACAAACATAAATTTCTAATTGGTATTCAATATTTTTCTCATAATTTACTTGAAATTGCTTAAAAAATGTCCTGTCTTATAATGTCAACTGTTTTTTTTTCCCTTAACTGACAAAATTGAAAATAATTCAATCAGAATCATCACAGGTTTCAACTTTACTAGGGTGCATTGCCTAGTGTGAAAGGGAAATAAGAAAAAAAAAAAAAAAAGAAAGGGAAATAAGAAGAAAAATGGAAAGCAGCCAGTTCTGCCATCAGTTTCTGGGATGTGAAATCCATAAAAATGGTAAGTTGAAATGCAAAACCTTGCATTACCTTTTCTGTGCATTGCTCATAATCAACACTCTATGGCTAAAAAATATATATATATAATCAAGAAAATGGAGAAACTTAGCTATAATGAAGATGTCATAGAGAGTCCAAGTAATGTGGTCTCTATGATGTTTTATTTAAAATATTCAAAAAGGCAGGAAAAGATCATATGCCATCTTTGCATAATTTAGAAATAAATTTAGTGAAGGAATTACAAAAATGAATGAAAGCTGTGGTAAATGAGGTAGGTGCTGGCTAGAAGATATTTCTTTTAGTCAGGCTTACAGAAAGCCATTTTTATCTCTTGGGGAAGCAGATGTATAAAATAAAAAAACAAAATGAGGCATTGGTTCCTCATCCTTTTGCTTTACGTTTTCAGATTTAATCATCCTATTGATATTTTTCTCTTAGAACTCAGCAAGAGAGTTATTAACTCATGATCAAGATATTAATTGATAAAATAACAATTCCAGACCATCTCAGATATTTATATTTAGAAAAAAATACATAATTTTAGATCTTACATGGCATAGTATTTTATCCTTCAAGCTTTGAAAAACATGCTTACTAAAATTAAGGGCTCCCCTATAAGCATTTGTCAATTTTAAATAGGTTCAGAGTTTTATTTTTAATAAAAATGCATATATGATGTGCTCCAAGGTTTTGTCCTTTATCCAGAATTGAAAAAAAATTTAATACAATAGTAAATAATGAAAAAAATTGCAAGTAAAATTCATTAAGAAAACTAAATAAAATCAGCTATAAATATTGACCATAATAATTTAATACAGATTTCAAATGCATTTTTATAAAGAGTTTTTTATTAATTTTATTTATTTCTGTCTGTATATGAATGTATTGTCTGCATGCAAGTTTGTGCACCCGTGTCGTGCAATGCCGTGGAGGTCAGAAGAGGGTCTCGGATTCCACTGGAACTGGAGTTCTCCTGGAATTGGAGTTTCAGACCGTTCTCAGCCGCCATATGGGTGCTGGGGATCGAACCCAGTTCCTCTGTAAGAGCGGTCGGCGCTCTTAACAGCTAGGCCATCTCTCCAGCCCCTCAAATGCATTTTATTAATGTACATTAATTGCACAAAATAGTTCCTTACACCATGTCATTTCCATACATGTCTATAAGGGATATGAACATATTTATCCCTGCATTGCTCACTTTCCTCCTGCTAACTGGTCCTCTTAATCTTCCCTGATATCCTCCTTCCACTTCGGCACCAATTTCAATATTTTTTATATTTAATTATTTTTACTTGTGTACGTGTTTTGCCTACATGTATACAGGTACATCCATGTCCTTCACGGCCTGTAGAGGCCAAAAAGAGATGTTGGATTTCATTGAACTGGAGTTTTGGATGGTTGTTAGCTGCCATGTGGGTCCTGAGACTGACCTTGGGTCCTCTGTAAGAGCAGCAGTGCTCTAATCACTGAGCTTCTCTTCATTCCCTTTACCACCTATTTGATTTTTAAAAATATTTTATTTTTTATTTTATGTGTATGAGTGTTTTGCTCACATGTATGTAAGTACACCCATGTTTTATAAAGCCTGTAGAGAACAGAAGAGTGTCTGATCTCCTGGAACTGGAGTTATAGATGGCTTTAGCTGCCATCTGGATGCTGAGAATCAATCCTGGGTATTCTGGAAGAACAGCAAGACTTCTTAACTGCTGAGCCATCTTTCTAACCCCTTAACTTTATTTTTCACTTAGTTATTTGTATGGGAGAGTAGAACACATGTCCTGGTGCTCCTATCATGTGCATACAGAGGAATTCAAACTCATATCATTAGGCTTGGCAGCAAGCATTCAAGTATTAAAACCAACAAATAGAAAGACAGGTACTGCATAAGTTATTTATGACCAATTTACCATCTGTGATGGTTTGAATGAGAATATCTCCATAGATTCCAAGTATTTAGACACTTTGTCCCCAGTTGGTGGTGCTGTTTAAAAAAAAAAAAGGAGGTGTGGCCTTGCTATAGAAAACCCACCACTGGGGGTGAGCTTTCACGGTTCTTCAGCTGAATAACTCTTATTCTGTAAGTTGCCTTGGTCACTCTGCTTTATCATAACAACAGTAAAATAATACACCACAATACGGAAAGGTTTCAAACATTGAATCTGTTGAAAACATGGCAGTTTCCTTAAAATAAAACTTCATCAGGACACATTTTGTTATTTAATTTCCTTCTCAAAACAATTCCCATTGTGTAAAACCTAAATATGTCTTGTCTTGTGTCCTTGGAATGAGTAAGCTAGAAGTGGCAGCTTATTCATTTGGTCCTTTCCATTTCTACAAAAGGAATACTTATTTCAAAAGAAAATCAGTTCCAATTATAATTGATAATACCTGATGAGTCTGAATATGAGTCCTTCTTTGACAGTCAGAATGGAACTGCATACTGCTCTCAGTTTCTGGGTGTTTGGTGAGAAGAAAAAAATCAGGGAACTTGTGTTTTCTCCACTGATATGATGTATCAAATGTCCACATTGTCAGTCTGTGCATCAGGAATATGACATGGGTAACTAAAGTTCCCAGTAGCTTGCCAGTGAGTGAATTACTTCCTTTGGAATAGCTGAGAGACTGCCTAAGAAGCAGAATTATTTCAAGTTGTTTTCTGAATCCTTGAAGCAGTTAAATGGATCGATTTATCACAGAGAGGGTGGTATTAATTGAATTATCCTCCGGAGACTTGCTTTAATTGGTTAGGGGTAGGCTGCAGGCATGGATTTTTATTTTCAAAGCTCTCTGAGTGATTCTAATGTGCTTTCAGTGATGAGGACCAAAGAGTTACATGAAGCCCTGAGGACACCATGGTGTTTCAGAAGCTGACTGCCTGCTGACCTCTACCTCTGCATATGCTGAATTTAGCTTCAGTTCCAACCATCTTCCTAATGCATCCTCTCCTCATTTCACTTCACCCACTTTAGAGGACAAAAAATGGGAAGTGGGTTTTCTATCACTGCAGAAGATGGCTTTTCCTGCTCTCCACCGAAAGGTAATTCCCATTCCTTCTTCATGTCCTCTGTCAGTGGAGAAGATATTTTATTTCTGGGCAAGGCCAGTGTCATCATCATCTCCATTCTAATCCTGAAACCTGTCACCTGTCTGACTGTCTTCTATTTGTCTTGCCCCTTGCCAATGTCTTCAACTTTTTACTAGCTCGTATCTTTTTTCCCACTTCTAAGCCTCTCAGTTCTTTAAAAGAACCTTTCAATTGCAAATCCCTGAGTATTAATCAAACCCATTGCATTTACTTCACAATCTAGCTCCTGTGTTATATTTCAAGCCTTAATTTTCTCACCTCATTAATCCTCAAGTACAGCCATATGACTTTTGCATCACTGATTCTGAAGAAAATATTTTACCAAGGTCACAAGGGACGTCTTGGTTATTGAATGAAGTGAGTTATTCTCTTGCACACTTTGTAACATTTAATCATGTCTACATTTCACTATGAAATCTATCTCTATTGTTAATTCAGAACACCGCTTTCTACTGATTTCCATTTTGGGGTTTAGGTGCTCATTTCTCAGCCTCCTTCACAGATTCACCTTTCTTCTCCTGTCCCCTATAGTGGAATCCCTCAACATATTTCTATGTTGCTTTCTGTGAATCTCTCTTATCACTGGTTTAATCAAAAACTGTACTGAGGTGGTGGGCATGTAACACACACCTTTAATCCCAGAACTTGGGAAGCATTGAAGAGCAAATCAGGCTTTTCAATACACGATTTACAAAGTTCATTTAATTTATTTGTTGTGGTGAGAGTTTAACTCTGCTCTCACCAATGTTTAGTATACCACACAGTATTGCTACCTGCTTCCATTATGCTAAATAACATCTCTCTCAACTGAAACTTTAACCAATATCTTCCCATGCTGTCTAACACCAGGCATTGGTTGTACTTTTTGTGCCTATGTTATTTTACTTTTTTTGACTCTGCATATCATGCAGTACTTATCTTAATTGTCTTACTTCATTCAGCAGGACTTCCAAATTCAGTCTTCTTTTCATTAATTACAGGGTTTTCTCTCTTAAGTCTAATTAGTATATCAAGGAATAAAGACACCAGTGTATTCATCTGATCATAAGTTGATGTATATTGTTTTGATTTATATCTGGGCAACTTGGAGTAGTTTGATAATGAATGTGGAAATGCAAATATCTGTCCCATCTCCTACTGGATCATATATAGATTTGCTTTTAGCTTTTTATAGATTCTTTGTATTCTTTTCTATAATGGGGATAAAGAATTTCATTTCTACTAGCACTGTGCAAAGTTCCTTTTTCTCCACTACCTCATCAACACTTACATAATTTTCTCTGAGAATAATGATTATAGTAGGTATGGGATGACATCTTTCCAAAAATTATATTGGAATACCTGATATAGAAGCATGGTATTATACTCATAGTTACTTATTTATAAATAATCAAATAACACATTAAAAACTGGCATCTAGGGTTGGTGAAATGGTTTCCGTAGGCAAAGATGCTTGCTGCCAATCCTGATGACAAGATCTTGATTTCTGGGACTGGGACTTATAAAGGGGAAGTAGAGAAATGACTCCCCAAAATAATACTCTAATTTCCACATGATTGTCCTGTCATGTGCATGCCTGCATTTGTGTCCGTAAATGTATATATATATATATATATATAATATTATACATATAATATAAATTCTTTGTTGTACATACCTTTCCACCTTTTAGGTATTTTATTATTTTTGGTAAAACAAGGGAACAATGAAACTTTAATAATCAATGTGTAAAAATGCAACAATTAAAACAAAAAAGAACAACAATAATAATAAAACCAAGTAAACAAAGCAACAGAACCTAAAGAAGATGTTTTTGCTGCAGATGGGAAGCTCCTCAGCTGTGGACCTGCTGCTAGATGGAAATCATCATGAGATGCTAAAATTCCTGACTATATGTCCACCCCAGGAAAAGGGAAAACAGGATCTGGATCTCCTATTTGTGGAAGAGCAAGGTGAAACACCTGCCCAGGAGCTGGGACATCTGCCTCCACAGCTGGAGGTGGCTGTGTACTGGGATCTGTGGACAGAGCCTGTTCTACACTAGCAAACCTTTCCATCTCTTAATTGCTATGCCTATGTGTCCATCTCTCTGCGAGTCAACTCCCATCTATTTCTATGACATTATTTGGATTCTTCTAGGCAGGGTGTTTGCATTTCCGTTTTGACTAGAAAGAACTACATTTATCTGTGGTAATCTACAACTTTCAATTGTTGTTTTATTTCAGTGGGTTACACCTTGATCTCTATAAGAAGAAAAATTGATCTTTTATTTTGTCTTACATAATATTTGATTGCCATGAAAATATCAACACTGATCAAAAATAGTTTCTCAAATAAGGTAATATAGTGTAATGCTGAAATAAAATGAAAAGATAATGTGACTAAGCGATATTTTCATGGCCAAACAAATTCCTTTTTGAAAGGTTGGAAGTGTCATTTTTTTTATCTTTGTTCTTTGATGTTTTCTAACTTAAATATTGACAATGTAATCACCCCTCTCATGTTATGTGTGTTGTTTTACTATTTCATTTTGAATGTATTGTGTTTTCAGTGAGGTTCCAAAGTCCTCAAGGGCATGATTTGTTCAGTTCTAGTCTGCCCTTACATTGTATCTAGTGTAGTGATAAGCAAGGGATTCATTCACTCATTCGAGTATCAGTCATTGTTTTTCCTGTACTAGGAACTGCAACTTGTTGGAAATGCTACTTATATATGCAGGTAGTCAGAAAAATTATGACTAGGTAGGCAGAAAAATATCCTTCACTCCCTGAATAAAGAATAGCTCCAAGTGATGCTAAATTCTGAATGTAAAATAATGATTTGTCAGATTTCAATGAAATTAGTTCTAATTATTATAAGCGCTCTCTTTCTCACCAATTCAGGTAACTATTTCTTTTATTTTTCATCTATTATTTTTGATTCTCAGAAGTTTGTAGCTTTTTGTGTTTTGTGTGTGTGTGTGTGTGTCTAAAGCATCACACACTCTAGAGAACACACTGTGATCAGTTGCATCTACAGCTAGTCCCACATATAAGGAGCTCTGCTGCTATTTTTAAAACAATGAAGTAGCTAAAATAGGAGCACTCAGTCTACTTCTTGAGTTATTTCATGTTTATTCATGATAAGAATAAGTGGAAAAGCCATTAATTCATCCTGTTGTTTCTACTTGTTAATAATATGCTCTCAGGAAACACAGGAAACTAAGTTTTCTGCATGACTACTAGAATTTTGAGTGAGTGGCATCACAGATTTACCATAAAATATAACATTTTATTTTGTTGTAAGATTTTTTTTCAAACTTCCTTCTACATATTTTCTCTTCCATATTTTTCAGCTCCCTATTCTGACTTCATTTCTTTTTCTTTTGTTCCTTCTCTTATTATGATACAACATTTCAGAGTTTTTCAGGTGTAGGTCCTTTGGATAAATCATACAATGTTTTTGAAACTATGATTTGTGCTAATGTATTTAAATGTGTTTGTTGGATATATCATGATTAATTTCATTTCAATTAGATTTCAAATTCCAAGGCTTTAAAATTATATTGTTAAAACTTAAGTAATTGCTTTATTCTTTGTTGTTTTTGTTCAACTCTCTTGGAACCCTTATTGATTTTAATGAGTAAAACATATTTACCCATTTAAGAATTTTCAAAACTATAAGCTTTAATATCACATTATGAAATCACATATTTATTAATGATACATATGCAAAATTTAGTTTTGGGTAAGAGTGCATTGATAGCAGGAAACATAGGAAAACAAATATTAACCTTGATCTGAAGCCATGTTTTTATGGAAATGAGGTTTGAAGTATTTACAGAATATAAACTATGATGAAGGAGCTTGAAGAACAGTAAGCAGATTGGGGACAAAACAAACGTAGTATTTGTTTTTTTAAACAGATAGATAGAGCCTGGGTTGCATAGAGGCTGCTGCTGGGCCACAGCAGAGAGTTGGGGTACAGGTACAGGATGGCGGGTAGGCAGGCCAGCCTGGAACAGAGACCCCTGGGAGGTGAGGCATGCAGACTTTAGCCTGGGTTCCATAGAGGCTGCTGCTGGGCCAAACCAGAGAGCTGGGGCGCAGGGTACTGGCACTCAGGCTAAGCAAACAACCCCGCCCCCAACAACTGAGACTCCGGAGGAAGATTCCAATAAGTCTACAACCAACCCAGAAGAAGTGGCTGGTAGTAAAGGACGTACAGTGCTCAGAAGGGGTCATTTGAGCTGTTACCCACCCAGTTCTTTCAGAACAGAAAGGGAAGAGTGACCTATACCTTCCAATATATAATCAAAATTGAAAGCCTGAAACCTAAGCAAGTTAACACTCCATAAATAAGGAGACTACAATGAAGGCACCGGAAGGAATCAAGGAAAGCAATCCTGCAACACGGTGAAGAGACACTAGAGATTCACACCAGAATACAGGCAAAAAGCAAGGGACATGCCAAAAGCACAATGAAAAAACAATATGGGAAAAGCCCAGAATAACCCCACACCAAACTCTACAGAGCCTGCGGAGGACCCCTACAATGGGATCTCTGTAGAGATAGACCAGGATACAGATTGTAAATTAACGATCACAGATATATTCAAAGAAATCATAGAACTAAGAAGAGAGAATGAAAAACTCAGAAAGGACCTAGAGGGAGATAATGAGAAACTCCGGAAGGAAGTGGAAACACTGAAAAGAACCCACACTGAAATGAAAATGGAAACCAATGAGTGATACAAGGAGCTACCAGAAAAGACTGAGAAGCTCCAAAATGATATAGAAATAATAAAGAAAACACAAGATGAAATAAAAAAGGAAATAAAAAAAAGAAAAAAAAAGAAAAAGGAACTCGAACACTTATCCAATCAACAGGAAAGAATGGGAAAAAGCCTCAGAAACAGAATGGAGGAAGCAGAAAAAAGAATATCAGACCTAAAAGATAACACAGAGCAACTAAAAAGCTCAAGTAAAGATTATGAAAATTTTAAAAATACACAAGAATGGAACAACCAGGAAATGTGGGACATGATGAAAAGATCAAACTTCTGCATCATAGGGATAGAGGAAGGAGAAGAATCCCAAGAGAATGGTATTGATAAGATCGTCAATAGAATAATAGATGAAAATTTCCCCAAACTATAAAAAGACAAACCCATACAAATACAAGCCAAGATGCACATAGGACACCAAATAGAATGGACTAGAGAAGAAACTCCCCTCGCCATGCCATAACATATTTAAAACATTAGACACCCAAAACAAAGACAAAATTCTGAAAACCACAAAAGAAAAACAACAAATTACATATAAGGGGAAACCTATCAGAATTACAGCTGACTGGGGCTGGAGAGATAGCCTAGCAGTTAAGAGCACCGACTGCTCTTGCAGAGGACCCGGGTTTGATCCCCAGCACCCACATGGCTGCTAAGAGCCATCTGTAACTCCAACTCCAGGAGAACTCCAGTTCCAGGGGAATCTGACACCCTCTTCTGACCTCCGGGGCATTGCATGACACGGGTACACAGACCTACATGCAGACAGTATATTCATACACATCAAAAATAAATAAAATAAAAAAAAAATTACAGCTGACTTTTCAGCGCAAACTGTAAAAGCAAGAAGAATGTGGACCAAAGCATTCCCAGTGCTAAATGACTATCAATGCCAACCCAGGTTACTGTACCCAGCAAAAATGTCAATTCTAGTTGAAGGAAAGAGAAAAATCTTCCATGATGTAAACATGATGAAAGAATACATGTCCGGAAAACCAACCCTTTAGAGAATACTTGCAGCAATTCAAATGACAGAGGAGGAGAGCAACTCCTCCCAGACACCTTGAAAGGGAAATTAGTAAAAGTAAAACTTCAGAAGTAGAAACCTAGACCAAAAGCACAAATGGATAATAAGGTGAAAGGAAGCAACACACATCTCCCAATTATAACCTTAAATATTAATGGACTAAATTCCCAAATCAAAAGGCATAGACTGGGAGGATGGATTAGGAAATGGAATCCATCTATATGCTGTCTACAAGAAACCCATCCCACCCTTAAGGATAGGCACCAACTTAAAGGGAAAAGATGGGAAAAAATTATTCCAAGCAAATGGTACCAAAAAGAAAGCAGGAGTTGCTATTTTAATATCAGACAAAACAGACTTCAAAGTAGAAGCAAATAGAAGAGACAAAGAGGGCCATTACATCCTTATCAAAGGGAAAATTAACCATGAAGAGTTCACAGTCATGAATATATATGCACCAAACTCCGGTGCACTGATCTTTATAAATACAACTCTACAGGGCCTTAAGGCAAAGATTAACCCCAGGACACTCATACTAGGGGACTACAATACCCCACTCAGTCATTTGGACAGATCAACCAGGCAAAGAATAAACAGAGAGACATTTGAACTGAGCAATACAATACAGCAAATGGATCTCACAGACATCTTCCGAATATTCTACCCAAACACCAGAGAATATACTTTCTACTCAGTACCCCATGGAAGATTCTCCAAAATTGACCACATACTTGGACACAGAAAAAAACCTTGACAAATACAAAAAAAATTGAAATAATTTCATGCATTCTATCAGACCACAGTGCAATAATGCTCAATATCAACACCAGAACAAGCCCTGCTACCTACAAGAACACATGGAGACTAAACAATGCACTCCTGAATAACGAATGGGTCAAGGAGGAAATAAAGAAAGAGATAAAGGCATTACTGGAACTAAATGACAATGACAATATAACACAACAAAACATATGGGACACTTTAAAAGCAGTCCTAAGAGGGAAGTTTATAGCCCTGGGTGACCAAATTAAAAAAAAATAGAAAGAGCACAAATAAATGAGCTAACAGCTAACATTACAGCTAAAAACACTTGAAAAACAACAGCAAATGAACCTAAATGCAGCAGACAGGAAGAAATAACAAAAATCAGAGCAGAAATCAATGGAATAGAAACAAAGAAAAAAAAATCAAGGAATCCCAAAGTTGGTTCTTTGAGAGAATAAACAAGATAGACAGACCTCTAGCCCAGTTAACCAAAAGAAAGAGCAACTCCAAATCAATAGAATTCATGATGAAAGGAGAAATATCATAGCAGACAATGAAAAGATCCAGACAATCATATGGGAGTACTTCAAAAACTTATACTCTACCAAATTTGAAAACCCAAGACAAATGGATGAATATCTGTAAACCAGGGAGCCACCAAAGCTAAACAAAGAAGAGACTGACAGCTTAAACAGACCCATAATATATGAAGAAATTGAAAATGTAATAAGAGACCTCCCAACTAAAAAAAGTCCAGGCCCAGAAGGTTTCACAGGAGAATTTTATAAAATATTTAAAGAGGTCTTACAACTGTTATTACTCAAACTGTTCAGAAAGATACAAGCAGAGGGAAATCTCCCAAATTCCTTCTATGAGGCCAGCATCAATCTAATACCAAAACCAGGCAAGGATGCAACCAAAAAAGAGAACTACAGACCCATCTCACTAACGAACTCAGATGCAAAAATCATCAACAAAATACTTGCAGATCTACATCAAAAAGATCATCTACCATGATCAAGTTGGATACATAGCAGAGATGCAAGGATGGTTCAACATATAAAAATCAGTAAATATCATAAAATACATAAATGGACTGAAGGACAAAAACTACACAATCGTCTCAATTGATGCAGAAAAAGTCTTTGACAAAATACAGCATCCCTTTATGATTAAAGTGCTAGAGGGAATTGGACTGGAAGGATCATTCCTCAACATAATCAAAGCCATATACAAGAAACCCACAGCAAGCGTCATTCTAAATGGAGAAAAGTTAGAAGGATTCCCCATAAATGTAGGAACCTGGCAAGGCTGCACTTTGTCACCACTCCTCTTCAATATAGTGCTTGAAACACTGGCTAGGGCAATAAGGCAAGTAAAGGAAATCAAAGGAATGCTAATTGGAAAAGAGGAAGTAAAACTATCCCGTTTTGCAGACAATTTGATAGTTTACCTAAGAGATGCTAAAAACTCTACCAGAAAACACCTAGAAACGATTAGGACTTTCAGTAAAATGGTGGGTTACAAAATTAACCTAGAAAAATCAGTAGTCTTTCTTTACTCCAACAACAAGTAACTGAAGAAAGAATACAAGGAGATCTTCCCAATCACTACAGCCTCAAAAACAATAAAATACTTAGGAATAAACCTAACAAAAGACACCAAAGATCTTTACAACAAAAATTATAAACTCCTGAAGAAGGAGATTAAAGAAGATATCAGAAGATGGAAAAACTTCTCATGCTCATGGATTGGAAAAATTAATGTAGTAAAAATGTCCATTCTACCAAAATTAATATATCAATCCAACACAATTGCAATTAAAATCCCCAGGACATTCTTCACAGGCTTGGAAAAAAATTCTTAAATTCATATGGAACAACCAAAAACCCCAAATAGCCAAAGCAACCCCGAGTGAAAACAGCAATATAGGGGGAATTTCTATACCAGACATCAAATTATACTACAGGGTTATAGTCATAAAAACAGCCTGGTACTGGCAGAGAAACAGACCAATCAATGGAACAAAAAATGAAGAGCCAAACTTGAGCCCATACAATTTCAGCCACCTTATATTTGACAAGGGGGCCAAAAAAACTCAATGGAGGAAAGACAGCATCTTCTGCAAGTGGTGCTGGCCAAACTGGATCACCACTTGTAGAAGAATAAAATTAACCCCCTGCCTCTCACCATGCACAAAAATCAACTCCAAATGGATCAAAGACCTCAATTTGAATCCCAAAACCCTGAAGGTGTTAGATGAAAAAGTTGGCAGCAACTTACAAGACATAGGTGTAGGAAGAGACTTTCTAAATCAGACAGCAGCTGCACAGGAAATAAGGTCAACAATTGACAAGTGGGACCTTATTAAACACAAAAGTTTTTGTACAGCAAAAGAAACAATAAGGGAAGTGAAGAGAAAACCCACAGAGTGGGAGGAAACCTTCACTGCTGATTCATCTGACAAAGCATTAACTTCCAGAATATATAAACTACTCAAAAAACAAAGGAGTAAGAAACCAAATGACTCACTCAAAAGATGGAGTAAAGAGCTGAGCAGAGAATTTAGAAACGAGGAAGTAGAGATGGCTGAGAAACATCTTAAAAAGTGTTCAAAATTGCTAGTAATTAAGGAAATGCAAATTAAAACCACTTTAAGGTATCATCTCACCCCAATAAGGTTGGCTAGGATCAAGCAAACAAATGATACAAAATGCTAGAGAGGGTGTGGGGAAAGGGGAACACTCATCCACTGCTTGTGGGAATGCAAACGAGTACAACCACTATGGAAAGCAATATGGAGAACCATTAAAAAACTCACAATGAGCCTACCACCTGACCCAACCATACCACTACTGGTTATATATCCATCAGACTCTTCCTACAGCAGAGATGCATATACAGCCATGTTTATTGCAGCTCTCTTCACAATAGCAAAGAGCTGGAACCAAGCCAGATGCCCTTCAACTGATGAGTGGATACAGAAAATGTGGTACATCTACACAATGGAGTACTATGCAGCGGTAAAGAAATATGGCATCATGAAATTTGCAGGTAAATGGATGGAACTAGAAGATTTTATGCTAAGTGAAGTAACACAGTCCCAGAGAAACAAAAGACAAATGGTATCCCTCATTGGTGGATGCTAGTACCAAGTACCTAGGTATATGAAAAAATGAGCAATGTTAATATTATATTCCTCACAATCTAAAGGCAACTGTGCTCTTGTATTGGGAATCCTACATAGGTTCTAAAACTGATCTAACATGTATTTTTAGACCTTGGACTTTTAGTGTATGATGGAGGGTATGTGTGCATCTTTTATGGTAATATGGGATTAAAATGGAAAGCTGTGAATCAAGAAATGTGCTATGGAAATAACATACAGTTTGTTTCCAAAGGATACAATGTTAATATAGGTGAAATGTAACAGGCTGGTGCAACTTAGCCTTTCTGGGTACTTAAGGGCCATACCTGAAATCCCTACTAATTTGGCTGAGGGACCTGGGGGACAACTTTGTTCCTTGCCCTCAGAGGTCAACCAAGTCTTAGGGCATTATACGTTGGGGGCATCTCTTGAAAAGTCCTGCAGAGGTGGGACGCCATTCTTCCTGTTCAGGGAAATCTTGGAGAGCCACTAAGGGGACTTCAGCCGGTGTCCAGTCTATAAAGAGAAAAGTCTGCTTATCCTCCAGAAAAGTAAGCCTGGTCTAGCAAGACCTGATTTTCTCCTCATGTGGATGGAACTTGTGGATGAGGAGCTGAAAGAAGCAAGGGGCTCCCACCCTCCCCCCCCCACAAAAAACCCAAGAGACCCCTGAGGACCAGATCCTCAACTGACTTCAACAAAACAAAACCTTGCTTAATCTGGGCTATCTGTATGGCCTTAAGCATCCAGAAGGAAAGTACAACCAGAAATAAATAATAAGACCAGAGAACATGTAATGCAGACACAAAACTTGAGATCTTAGTGAAAAGACAAAAAGAAAAAAAATATAGCACCATTGCTTGGCCTGTCTTCAATTCTTAAAGGCAGGTGCATATGCTTTGTGGATGCCACTGCTTTTGGCACTCCTCAAAGACATGAGATACAGCTTTTTTACTTTTTAGCCTTCCAATGTGGACTGAGGACTGCTGAGATAACAGCTTGTAAGCAGATAGTGGGAATTCAGCCTCCTCAGAATATGGACTGCCATTGTTGGATTACCTTGGCAATATCATGGAGGCCAATGCAGGGGGATCAAGACAGGATGCATGCTTACTGGACTTCATTTGGGGGCACAATATTTAAAGCAGAAGCATGTCAGTAAGGGTTTCCTTCTGCATAAGTTTTTTTTTTGTAGTGTAATGTCTTAATCATAGTTTACCATCAAATATTTTAGGAGTATGTTTAATGTTTAGATAGTATATTAGCAGCATGCAATAATTACATCATAAGTTCTCAAGCAAAGGTAGTCTATTGCAAGGACCTTCTTTGCTGCCAGTTATCACAGGCTGTTTAAAGTTAGAAAACTGAATAGCAACACTGAATACTGTAGAAATGCACTTTCCTCAGTAATACTTGAGTTGTTGCAATTTTAGATTATCCATTTGGTTGTTACAGAAAATCCTTAACTGTAATTGATGGTTGTTGCCATAATAGTATATTGCCTGTATTTCTACCTCTAGTAATGGGCTTTATGTGCTAGATTTCAATATCCTTGAGCCTGGGCAAGTGCACAAGCCTTTTTAAAAAGAAACATGGTTTACTTGCACAAAACTGATCAGATTTGAGAGACCATTAATGCCCTTGAAGTGGTTTTTGTGGGTGTGAAACAAATGGTGAGAATTTGAATTGTTCCCTTATTATAGTGTTGAAATTAAGTCTTCTTAATTTGTCAAATCATGTTCATGACCTGGTTTTGTATACTTGTGTCTATCAATAAACATTGTGATACTCAAATTAAAAAGATAGATAAGCCATAATACCAGAGGAAGCATTAGTATTGTATGACAGTTTTGTATGACAGTTTATCATATATTTTAACTTTATTATTGCCTCTGTGTGCAAAGAACAGAGAAAAATAATTAGGCTGCCATTGAAGAACACCGAGCTTACCTTGGGCCTAAACCTTTGCACCCTATGTGTCAACTCCAGACTAACATGGTACATAAATGATATTAAACCCACTGGGTCGCCACACCCTGCTTTGTGATCGATCCTCTTGATACAACTCAAGGACTCACAACCTAACCTGCTTAGCTTCTCAGAAGCTCCCCACTTGTTCTCCATCTTCCTGCTTTGGATGCTGGAGAGCTTATATGCCTGAAATCATCCCATCCATCCAATTGAAAACAAAAAGTAAAAACTTGAAGCACAGATGGAATAACTATTCATACCTAATCAAAAAGCAGCCAAGCTAAATCAACAGTAAAAACAGAACCAAACTTCAACTTAACGAAGGTAGACTAGAACTTCATATCAGATGGAAAACCAACAAAAGAAGCCCATATGCCCAGGTCATAGTGCAAAAACACAAATTATATGAAATACCAAGATGAAATGTCCCCACCAATCCTACCAGTTCTAAGAAATGTTCTACAAAGAGGACTATCCAGAGGAACCTCAGGACACAGATCTTAAATCAATCACAAACCTGATCAAAGAATTCCAGGGTTTTTTTTAATTTTATTTATTTCTGTATGTGTATGAATGTACTGTCTGCATGCAAGTCTGTGCACCCGTGTCATGCAATGCCATAGAGGTCAGAAGAGGGTGTCGGATTCCCCTGGAACTGGAGTTCTCCTGGAATCGGAGCTTCAGACGGCTCTCAGCCGCCATGTGGGCGCTGGTGATCGAACCCGGGTCCTCTGCAAGAGCGGTCAGCGCTCTTAACCGCTAGGCCATCTCTCCAGCTCCTAGAATTCCAGGGTTTTAAGGAACATGGAAACAACTCAAAGAACTCAAAAAAGATAGGAATGAATAAAACACCTGACTGAAGCTCAGGAAAATGCAAGCATATGGCTGAAAAGAGTGACAAAGACAATTCAGGATTAGAACAGTGAATTCATTAAAAGATAGCAATATTAAAGTAAACTTGTACTGAAATGAAGATCAATAAGCTGATTTGAAAGAATGTCATCAGAAGAAACAAATGAAACATATCAACACTAGAAGATAAAGTTGAATAATGCGACTGTCCAAGTAAAGACTATGAAAAATTAAAAAAAACCCAGAAAACTGGAATATGTAGGGAATTTTGGACAAGATGAAAAGATCAAATCTAAAAAGCCGGGCATGCATGCCTTTAATCCTAGCACTTGGGAGGCAGAGGCAGGCAGATCTTTGTGAGTTGAAGGCAAACCTGGTCTACAGAGTGAGTTCCAGGACAGCTAGGGCTACAGCGAGACCCTGTCTCTGAAAGACTAAAAACAACAACAAAAAAAGAAAAGATCAAATCTATACATCACAGGAAAAGAGGAAGAAGAATCTCAGATCAATGGACTATAGACAAAATCTTCCCAGAATGATGGAAAGAGATAACTATACAGATATAATAAGCAGGAAGAATACCAAATATACAAAACAAGAACAGAAACTCCCCATGGCATATTACAGGAAAGACAAAGCACCACTAAATGTATAGAACAAAGAGAGGGCATTGAAAGCTGCAAGAGAAATACAACAAGTTTTATATAATGGAAAACCCACCAGATATACAGCCGATTTTTCAAAGCAAACTATAAAAGCCAGAAGAGCCTGAAGCAAAGTATTCTAAGTTCCAAATGAGCATAAGTGCCAATCCAGAATACTTTACCCAGCAACCTGTCTATCATAATTGAAGGAGGAAAAAAAAATCTTCCATGATTTAAATAGGATGAAATAATTCAGGTCAACCAACAAAGAATATTGTAAAAAGACCCAAAGAAAGAGTGAACAGACTCAACAGACTACATAAGGAAAACAAATTATAAAGAATGCCAAAATAAAATGAATCTGAATCAGTTCTAAAAGGCCAGAAAATTCAGAAATTGCCTTTAAGAATATGTGCTTTTCACCCCCCCAAATTATAAAGGCCTTTTGCCTATAAGTGGGATATATGCAAGGAGAAAGGCAGTAAGTCCCTGTTGTCGAAGACCTGATGTGAGCATGAAAAAATGTTATGAGATGTCACTTGCTAACATACAACTGGCCTCTGAAATGCCAGAGAGCATTACCAAAGGCCACTAAAGCAATACAGCAAAATATTGGTCTCCCTGAGACAAGCAAGACTCCTCCGTCAATATCAGCAACACCTCAACAGCCTGGAGATACTGTGCAACAGTGGCAGCCAAGTGTCTATATATATTCCAAATCTAATTGGCTATTAGCTCTCTCCTTGGAGGAATAACTCATAGCGGATGACACAAGCTTATGTCCTCTAGTGGTTAGGAGATGTTATAAGCCACAATAAGAACTTGTCACACATTATAGAAAAACCACAGTTTGCGGATTAGCATACCATCCAATCATCTGTGTCTATGCTCACAGCTTAGCTTGACATAATAATTAGTACTGCTTAAATGCCTATACATCCAATAGCTTGTGCTTTGTTAGCATGACTAAAAAGGGTATCACTGGAAAAGCTGTCAACCCATGAAGGGAAACAACCTGAACAGACTAGAGTCCAAAATGACAACTCCAAAGAAATTAGACTGTTTTCTTCTCACCCACTTGTGCCCCTTTCCCAAAGCCCAGGGAACAAACTGCGGAAGAGGAGGCATGGTAGATTGTAAGGGCTGTGGAGAGATAGGGGTGAATCATGAGACTACAGGAATATAGTCTGGACTCCTGATTGATCAACATGCCTGTGCATACAAGCTTCTCCAACTGGACTATGGGAACCTTGGGTTGTTCAAAATTTGGACATAGATACTTGCAAAATGCACCAATTACTTAACTGTATGACAAACTGAGTAACATCAATGTTATCTGCAGAAAAAAAAAGAATATGTGGTTTTATAACAGGAACAGCCTGTTATAACCACCTTGAATGTCCTCTCTCATGGATTTAGAAATAAGTAAACTAAAATCCACAAAAATCAAGTGAGCAAGATCATATTATCAGACATTGCTGAATTGTAAATAGAAACTTTTTTCTTTGTTGATATTTGTACCTATGTCAAAACAGAAAGACTTATTTGTTCATGAGTTGCAAATGTTCTGATAATTTATAATCTAAGAAGGATTTCTGGAATATATTTCAAGGCAATTATAGGAAAAATATCATCAAAAGTTTAAGTTTTGTGTTGTTTGGGTAAATTTGAATTTTAAATGATCTATCTCTTACTAACAGGGAGTCTACAAATATACTATCAATAATTTCTATCAAACACCCTGTGACTAAAAGTTTATTCAAATCTCTGCTAGAGAATTAAGCTAATGAAAATTTTATATTAAAATAAATTGTAAAACTATCACTTTTAGAAAAAAAATCAGCCAGTAAGAAATATGAATGTGTGATAAACTATCATATCTACACCATCTGCCTATCTTCTTCACCATATGTCACTGTATTAATTGCTAATATCATCCTTATTATGCATCATTTCATCTGCAACATTATTCCATGAAACTAAGACGACATCATCAACAGCTACAGAAAAACACCTGCTATGTGTGTTTCTGGTTGATAAGCTTCAGCAGGTTCTGGATTGCTCTAAGGCAAATTTTGCTAATTGCTTTTATATCACAAGATGCATTTCTACCAAGAAAACTGTTTTTGCTTACAATGATCACATTACTAACTTCTTAAAATGTTTATTATAACTAAATAAATATTATTTCACTATTGATCAAATGCTTATTTAGCACCTAATATTTGTCCACAGATATGACTGAATGGAAGGTTAAACATTACAAATATGAGTGAAATACAAGAAATAAAAACTAACATGTTTAAAAATATGAATGGTTTACTTCCTCCAAAGTTGATTTCAGATACTGGTTAAGGAAGGTCATAAGTCTTATGTTTGAACAGCAATTATTTGTCATATAACACATTTTTACTTGGTATATGAAGATATTAGTTGAATCTAATTTGGAACCTTTTTCTTAAAAAGAGAAAATATATCAGCATGCCACATTGATAACTTCTTCTTGGGTACAGCTGAAACAGATCAATTCAAAATTCAAGCACTTTAGAAGTATTGTTTTTTTTTAGTATTGTTTTGGTTGTAAAAACCTGTCTACTGCTTATAAAATGATCAGGGTACATTACTAAAAATAAATGCTAAACTGAGGATTAAAATGTAACCATAATTCTTGAAAAGAAGGCAAGGACAAAGTATAGAAACAAGAAGGATGTTTTAAACATTAAAAAATATCAAATTAATGTGTGTGTGTGTGTGTGTGTGTGTGTGTGTGTGTGTTTTCTTCAGGTCACCATGTATACATGGAGGTCAGAGAACAACTCACTGGAATTGGTTCTGTCTATGTGGGTTCCAGGATCTGTCATTCTTGTTTCTTTACACTCTGAAATACATCCCTGGCCCATCATATTATATATACTTATTGTGCTTTCTGTGTTATGTTATGTGGGGCCAGAAGATGAGGAGGTGAAATTTGAATAAGACCTTGAAAGGTGCAAAGAATACGTTTATTGTCTTTGCATTCACGGACAGGTCAGTCATGTATAAAGTGAAGGGGCAATTGTGTTAAGTATTGACATGTTAAAAAGAATTGGGGAAAAATACTTCCATGCATAAAAATCTTGGGTGATTTGGGCAATTGAGGATTGCCTATTAATAGTGCAACTCCGGGACTACCTATATTTGTTAAACATTTTCTATATTTAAGGATGATTATTATTATGTTACAAGGATTTTTCCATTCTTCACCATACAAAATTTTAACTCTGTGATGTAATAACGGTATCCCTATTAGTTTAAAAAGAGATTACATTGCTTAGACAGAAGATTCTGGATTTGTGCTGAAGTAGTTTGACACACACGAGTTCATATAATTAATTACTTCATTTAATTGGATTGTGGTACAAATTGGGGGCCTGAGTTCTTTGAACACTCGTGGACTTAATAAAGTTAAGTTTTATTTTAATGTGTATGAATTTACTGTCTGCAATTAGGTTTGTGCACCTGTGTCGTGCAATGCCGTGGAGGTCAGAAGAGGGTGTCAGATTCCCCTGGAACTGGAGTTAAAGATGGTTCTCAGCCACCATGTGGGTGCTGGGAATCAAATCCCAGTCCTCTGCAAGAGTAGTTGGCGCTCTTAACTGCTAGGCCATCTCTCCAGCCCTAACAAATTTAAGATTTTGGTGGAATTCACCTGCCATCTATATCAGGATAAGGTAAGCTGTATACTTGATGAAAAGATTTGACTTAGTTGACAGTATTATAAGTATGAACTACTAGCTACAGGAATAGAATGATGGGTATTTTCAGATATTATTTTAAGGAAAGGGAATACACAACTACTCCAGGCTCATCCTTTACCCATTCTCAAAAAGTACAAAACTGAAGTGTCTATGTGCCCCCACCTAATCCCCTAGGTGGTTCACTCATTGAGATATTGCTCATGATACACTTCTTTGATTTGAGATGATTTCAGCAGTTTTCTCTGTCAATATACAAAAAAATTTCAAAACATGAAAACAAGCCTTTTCATCTGAATTCTGCAGAAGATTGCACTTACTGTGTCCACAAAAGAACATACTATTTATTTCTTATTCTGGAGTTTATGCTTTGTGAAAAAATACAAACTGATAAAAATTCATACTCTACATCACATATAATACTTTACCATAATTACTCATGTTGAGTGTTGAAATAATAAATATTAATAAAAATATTAGTACATTTACATATAAATATTGTACTTAAGGATTGAATGCAGTAATTAACAAGTGGCCTCACAGCTTTCATGCAACAGTATAGGATTTTTATCTTTCCCTTTTATTTTTTGTCTAATCCTCCTTAATCACCTGTCCCATTATTATTGCTTGTGGTTCATAACCTTGTGTCTTAAAACTCAAAAATTTTGGTTATTTGGGGCCATACAGTTACCGGCGCTTTTACTGAAACTCTTCCCAAATATTTTTCAACATATATTTTTATTGAATTGTTGTGCACTTCATACAATAGATCTTAATCATATTTAATCCCCATCTGTAATCCCCATAGTCCCCCCACAGGATTCATATTGTTTCATATATGCTAAGGCTTATGGATTCAAGTTTGTGTCCTCAAATGTGTAAATTCATATACTAGATCCTGGCCAGCCTACCTAGAGTCACTGCTTAAGGTTAAGATAGACTCTCACTCAACTAAGATTGGATCACTGCCAGTGGTTCCTCAACTGGTTTGCTATTCCCTGCCAAGCTCTATGCTGGTTTTTGTCTAACTGAATTTGTGTGGGTCTTTGTCATGCTGTCACCATTGCTAAGCAAGTTTCCAGAGAGCTAGAAGAGTCTTTCCTTGTGGTCATGTCCTTCCTCCCCTTGCTCTTACAATCTCTCTGCTCTACTTTTCCGCAATGGTCTCTGAGGACTGGGTGGTTGAAGTTTAATATAGGAGTCCTCTGCAGGGACACTCACTCCGTGTGGTGGTTTGAATGAGAATGCTCCCCATAGGCTTCAAGTATTTAGACATTTAGAGAGCCTGCTGAGGCCAAGAAGGGGCATCCCTGCATAAAGAAGGCCCTGATAGGCCATTGTGTGAAGCTGTGAAGGTGAAGCCTTGTTGGCAACAGAAACCCCAAGAAGACATTCGAGATGCCAGAGCTGTGAGATATTTGCCAAGGAGAGCTGCATACAGGGAGTGGATGTTGCACACAAAGCTGGAAGAGCTGAGCCATCTAAGTCCTTTGGAAGTAAAGTCCCAGAAGTCAGACATGGACTTGGTGTTTGCCCTGCTGGTTTTTGTCCAGTATTTCCTCACTATGCCTCTATTCCTCCCTTTTGGAATGGGAATGTGTATTCAGTTCCACTGTATGTTGGGAGTATATAATTTCTCTTAATTTTACAGGAGTTTACAGTTAAGAGATTGGGCCCGGGTCTCAGAAGAGACTTTGGACTATAGACTTTTGAATGGAATTGAGACAGGTAAAGACTATGGGGACTTTTAAAGTTAGACTAAATCCATTTTGCATTTTATGTGGTCATGAATCTATGGGGGCTAGAGAATGGAATGTGGGGGTTTGAATGAGAATGTCCCCCATAGGCTTCAAGTATTCAGACATTTCGTCCCCAGTTAGTGGCACTGTTTTGGAAGGAAGGCTTGGCTATGCTAGAGGAAGTATACCACAGAGGGTGGGCTTAGTGAGTTGAGCAAGACTTGCAGTCTCCAATTGCTCTCTTCCTCTCCTTCCTGTGCTCATTGGAAGATGTGAACCTCTGCTTTCTGCTCCAGCCCCTGCCACTGGGCCTCCCTGCCACAATGGACTCTTAATTCCCTGGAACTATCAATCCTAAGCTCTAACAAACTCTTCCTTTTATAAGTTCTCTTGGTCATATTGGTTTTATCACAGAAACAGAAAAGTGACTAATACACTCTGCACTCTCTTATTCAACATATTTTGGTTAACTGTGGCCTTCTATGTTCCTATCCCTCTGTTGCATGAACAAGCTTTATTAGTGAGATTTGAGAGATACATTAATATTTTCATTACTATTACAGAATTTTATAACAGGTCACACATAAAAAATAATGCTGTCAAAATAATTTTTCAGTGTGTTATTCTCTTAAGGCTTTTCAGGTTAATAAAATTATAGCTTCTCCCACAAAATATCATTTACTAAGTATGAAGAAGAATAAAATGAATGTTCAATATGGCAAAGTGGTAACTATTTGTATAAGTAAGTTCCAGTCTGAAGAATTATTTCCTTTCCATCAATGTAATACTTATTTTATAGTTGTAAACTGACAAATACTTTACACACAAATCCCATCAATAAATAATGATTTTATTTTCTGTAAAATTATTAACATTAACTTTCAGTATCTCTTTCTTATAATTAATAATTCACTGTCTTGTTTTACCCTTAATCTTTTTATTTTTACTTTTTATTTATTTTTTTTTTTGGTATTTTTGAGACAGGGTCTCCCTTTAGTCCCAGCTGGCCTGGAGCTCACTCTGTAGACCAGGCTTGCCTTGAATTCACAGAGATCTGCCTGCCTCTGCCTCCCAAGTGCTAGGATTAAAGGCGTGTGCCACCACTCCCGGTACCTTAATCTTTTAAAAATCACAATTTCTTTATTTCCCAACCATGCAATGTAGAAATCATTGCTGAATTGATAATATCTCAAAGATATAGTATATTGATACTGCTATTTATGCTACTCTCTAGTAAAGCATATTTATTCTGTTCAAGAACCCATGAGATAAGAGGACTATTCTTTGTTTGGATCCACAGTGACTAGTCACTTTAAAACTTCAATTACTAAAAATAAATAAATAAATAAATAAATAAATAAATAAAACTTCAATTACTATTTCAGCAACTTCCTTCTATTATTTTTCTAGCACTACAGCTTGTGATTTCCAGCAGCAAAATATAATTCATAAAGAATACACATGTATGTCTTGTGAGTAATGAGTGAATAAAGCTTTGTAGACATGGTAAATATTTGCAGAAACAGTGTAAATTTGGATTAAATCATATCAACAAATGAATATTAAATATGTGATTTTTATTATTTATTTATTTATTTATTTTTTAATTTATTTTTTATTTAAAATATGTCATGTTTTATGAGAGACTGTTGCTCTTGTTCTTAAAAATTTGAAACAAAATGAATATAATTCATATTTTCTTTTTTTTCAGCATCTGGTCCCATTTTATCATGGGCCACATTTATTTTACTTTTATTTATTTATTTATACATATATTTTTTATCAAATCTAGACCCATGTCCCTCCCCATACCCCCACCCCTCCAGAGCTCATGCATTCTGCCAAACATGCTATTCATCTCTTCTCAGTCTTTCTCAATATTCTCCATGGGGAAGTTGACTGTTTTGAGCAGAAGTTCATTTTTATATCTCCAAGTTAATAATGGTTGAAAATATTTACAGATATCATGAAACCAGACTATATCTTAGAATCTATGAGAAACAACATTAATATTCACAAAACAATTCTTGTAATTAGGGTTAAAACAGAACCATTTTTTGTTCTGTGGGAATAATGAAAAATAAGAGAAAATTATAACATGTTATTTCTGCACTTGAATGATTTATAATCATAAAAATTATCCCTTGATTTTTATAAAATATGAGACTAGAATGAAAAAATGGTTCATCACCTCATTCTAGTTTACATAGATCTTAAATTTCATAATCTGATTATAATTTATGTAACATTTTGTTATCATATTAACATTAATCTTATTTTCTGAAATATATCATCTATTTTCACATTACTTTTTGATACTAAATATGCACATAGGGTACTTATGCAACACTAGATTAGTATATGTGAAATGGGTGACTCAGAAAAAATGATGAACTTTTTATGAGCTTTAATTTAATCTTGAGTGGAGGCTACATAGAACACTCATAAAACAAGCTCAATGAAACATGTTTTTCAGTATCCACTTCAAGAATATGCAAGAAGTTTTATGCTTAAATTCAGGGACAAGGAATGTGTGCTTTCTGTGCTATTTGTATACGTGTATTTTAAAGACAATATTGTACATAGGGATATATTTGTATGCAGGTATGAATGAATGTAACCTTGTGTTGTCTTTATGTGTTTAGCATCTATAATACTTAAGCATATGCAAATCAAACTTAAAATTTATATATAACTAATATAAATTTTTATCTCATATTATTTCACTTTTATAGTTTTGAGAAAGGATCTCATATATCTTTTTTTTTTTTTTTTTTTTTTTTTTTTCAGACAGGGTTTCCCTGCAGCCCCAGCTTTCCTGGAATTCGCTCTGTAGACCAGGCTGGCCTTGAACTCACAAAGATCCACCTGCCTCTGCCTCCCAAGTGCTAAGATTAAAGGCGTGCACCACCACGCCCTGCTAGGATCTCATATATCTTTATCTGGCTTAGAACTGGCAAATTAGCTGATGATGATTTTGATCACCGATCCCCCTACCTCCAAATTCTTGACTTATAGGCATACCCCACTGTAAACTGCTTCATGTACTCTTTTATCTAAATGTTCATTTTACTAATTATTCATTTTTAGTCTTATTTGCTATCTTGCAAGGCTTTAAAATTATAATGATAAAAAAATTTAAAAAATTATAATGATAAAAAAATTAAAAAAATATTCAGTAGCAGAAACTTTTACTGAACCTGTAAAGTTCTCACTCTGGGCTGCCATTGCAAAGTGTGTTTATTACTTTCATGTTATCCTTTACTTCTTTGTGTGTGCATCTTCAGTGCTGTGAAAGCTGGCTTCTCTTACCCATGTTATGAAAAGCCTTCAAATATTGCAGCGTTTTAATTTTGGGTAGACTTTGTCTCCCTCTTCCTTATGTTCCTTTTGAAAATGGGGCTGGTGTTATGTCCATCACTTTGTTCAGGGGATTAAATGAGAGGAAGCATGCCATCTTTAGCATAGTGCCTGCCGTATAGTAAGTGTTAAAAATAATGACAATGTTGTAGTAACCATGATTTCTCCCCCACATAACTATATTTTCTCAGTTCCTTCGTGTTTATTTAACAGCACAAGATTTTTCTTTTCATACAGACTTGAACATCACTGCAATCCTCCTTACTTCCTCCTCCTATAGCTTTCCAATCCTGAAATACTGTTTCCTTTTATAGTATCTCTTGCTTCTGCCCCTTCTCCATTCTGACTTCCTCTCCTATCTGAGAAGACTATCCTGGCTGTGGTGACTCAGTAAAAAATATTCCATGGGCTAGAACCAAAAAAAAAAAAAAAACAAAAAACTTGACTACTAACACACTAAAAATACAGACATGACTTTATTAAAAGTAATCATTATTACAACAGACCATGGGAATGCCAGAAGATTCATTTTTCAAAAACAGCTTCACAAAGATTACAAGGAATGAGATATTTGTGGCTGTGAATAATAATCCCAGAACTAGGGACACTGAGACAGGAGGGTCAACCAAAAATTTAGAGACTTGCATGTTCTACCCAGTGAGGTCCAGCCCAGCCAGGACTGCTTAGAAGACCCTTTCTCAAAAACAAGAAGAAGAGAAAAAATTTTAAAGAGATTGAATAAATTTTACAAAAAATATTTTATATGAAGAAATGTGGTGGGAGTAGGAGCTAGAACAAAAGAGAGGAGGCGGGAGGACCTTTTTTTTTTTTTTTTTTTGTGGCTAGCTCTCCTATGGGGAATGTAGCAGAAGGCAACAGGCAGTCAGAAGGTGGGAAGAGCGCATAACTATGTAGAAGCTTAAAAGAAAAGACACAATATTGTGTAGTTCTATTCAGAGCTCCAATGAAATCATAGCTATTTCTATATTTTGTTAAAACACAGAGACTGGTGTTTAAATTTGAGATCTGGCTTTTAATTCTCTTTACAGGAACTACAAGTACTTGCTGCTGGAGAATCTGACTGGCATCAGTATCATGGTTCTTGCAAGAGTTCATGTTTATGTCTACTTATATTCTCATACTAGTTTTTAATGTCTGAAGATTATGATGTGGGTTCTATGAGTCATCACTATGGCTTATAACAGGCATTGTTTCACACTGTGTTCAGCTGACTACACTTCAAAAATCAAAGGGAACTGATATTTTTAATACATCTAAGCTCACATTAAAAAATTATAAGCTATTCTAAGCTTGAGATTTTTAGACCCAACCAATTATTTTCAAGTGTTTAAGACTTCATTTCTTTATAATACTTGTCTCCATATTTAAGCTCTCCTGAGCACTTTTGTCTTGGCTTATGTTTTTGTAACATCTCATAAAAAGCCCAATTTTATTTGTATATGAATATTTTATTTAAAGAAATGTGACTGAACTTAGATCTACAGCAAAGGTGATATATGCACATATATGTATATACATGTATAAGGGGAAAGAGAGAATAAAGAGATCAAAAATATATGCCTGCAATTACAGGTAATATGTTACTGCAGATCTTTCATTGGTCTGTCTTGGTTTATTATAACCTCAACTTCATCTCCACTGCTGCCCCTAATAAAATGACAAGTTCTACAGGTGGAAGTGGAATTATTGTTTTAAATGTCCATATTGCTGTTATACACAAAGGGTAATTGTAATTTGTGTTTCAAGGCCAAAGAAAATGCCTAATGTCTTTTATTGAATCTTCTACAAATCAACACTTGTATGAGTATTAGAGGAAAACTCCTTAGATGAGAAAAATGGTGGTTTACAGTTCTTCAATAAAATTGTTAAAAAAGAGGCTACATGATCACTTAAAGATTATAGATCAAAGATTTAGTTGCAACATAGACCCAGTAAAGCAAACATATAATTAGTATAGAATCTTCAGAGAGCTTTTATACTTTAACATTGTTCTTTACCTTTACATACAGGTCTGTGGTCACTCCAAGCAGCAAATACTTCAGCAATCCGTTGACAAGTGATACTTTTTGCTCCCTGTAGGACATAATCTTCATCACAGGAAAACTGAACAGTGGAGCCAAGGCTACAATTGAAAAAGAGTAAGCAATATGAATAGAAAGACAAAACATAATGATTATACTCCATATATTCAGACTCTATGTTCCATGTGACAAAAACATTTAACTGAGATCAAGCAAAATGGCAAAATATAATTATATATATATATATATATATGTATATTTAAAGTAAGAAATTGGTGAATAATATAAGGAAATAAATCTTCAGAGTGGCAGGAATTATGGAAGTTTAAGTAAAATCATGATTAATTTTATCAACTAAAGGAGATTTTAAATCTAAACAAATCCATGACAACTTAAGGTGAATCCAGTAGTTACACTTAAGTCATAACACAGTACTTCTATAGGGTAAATTTATAGGTGTATTTTCTTTATATATGTCTTTGTATATCCAACTGTGTATAAATATATAAATATTCAGGGCTTTAAAGTTGCAATGATTAATTTGCACCTTAATTTTCAGGAGCTTTAAAATGTATTCTTCACTTAGGTCAAGGTACAGTCATGTAAGTCTGGCATCCTAACACTCTGGAGGTTGAGTCAAGAGACTAACCAGTATGAGACTAGCCTAGACTGTACTGCAAGCCTGTCAGATGATAGCTACTCAGCAAATGACTACCATTTATTATGTAATGTATTTCATGTTGTAATTTGTT
This sequence comes from Rhizomys pruinosus, assembly GCA_009823505.1. Lineage (NCBI taxonomy): Eukaryota > Metazoa > Chordata > Mammalia > Rodentia > Spalacidae > Rhizomys > Rhizomys pruinosus. Next base: position 3,529,460 of record VZQC01005063.1, on the reverse strand, counting down.
TTTATTTCCATCAAAAATGAGGTTACAAAGCTACTATTAAAATGTTTCATATATCACTATGAGATATTTTCTGGAATGAAAAATTGATACTGCATTTTTAATTAAAATAGTTAACCAGTAACACATAAATAAAAAAAAATATCACGCTGGGTGTGGTGGCATACGCCTTTAATCCTAGCACTTGGGAGGCAGAGGCAGGCGGATCTTTGTGAGTTCAAGGCCAACCTGGTCTACAGAGTGAGTTCCAGGATAGCTGGGACTACAGGGAGACCCTGTCTTGAAAAGACAAAAAAAATTATCATCAAAGTGAAAAGAAATCTTTATTTTCTGTTCTTTATCATTAGAGGCACTGGTTAATAGCTGGAATTATATATATGCATATATTATTAGTAATTATATATATAAGTATATATAATATATAAGTATATATAATATATATATATATAATTATACATATAATATATATAATTATATATATTATTAGTACATAAGTGGATTAGTTAAATGAACAGTTTCCTAAAGTAGTGACCTTCACAAATGAAATTTAAATGGTATGATTGTCTACTGACAATGCCAGCTGACAAGCCACTGGGATTTGTGAAATTAAACATAGCACCTAGATGAAGAGCTACAAGAAACTAATAATTGCTGAGAGTAAAAATCAGTTTTATTTGGACACAAGTTTCCTAATTGTAATTTGTCAGGCCCACACACAACACATCTATATACATGAGTCCACTAAATGGACTCTAGGTTGTGATATATAGTTATATATTTATAAATATTTATAGATACTTATAATAATTAAATAATAGGCTAAGCTACTGATAGGGAGTAGGGAAAACATGAAAGGAATTGAAAGGGGGATAGGGAGCTGTGAATATGGATTTAAAGAGAAGAGGCCCAAATAGCAGATGAATAATTTAAAAAGTGTTCTACACACTTAGCCATCAACAATATTCAAGTTAAAACTGCCTTGATAGTTAATGTAACCCCACTCTGAAAAGCTATCATCAGGAAAACAAATCCTGGCAGGGATATAGGGAAATGGAAATTCCTATTCACTGTTGATGGTAATGTAAACTAGGGCATCCATTATAGAATTCAGTACTGTGATTTCTCAAAAAAACTGGAAATAGGCCTACTTTATATCCAAGTTTTCCACTTCTGAGCATAGTCCAAAAGGACTCTGTATCCTTCTACAAAGATACATACACATGTATATTCATTGCTGCACTAGTCACAAAAACAAAACAAAACAAAAATGGTCCTACCCAGCTATAAAGGAAACAAATACAAAATAACAACAATAAAAACAAATGACTGGCCTGTAAACTATTGCTACTAGTGCAGAAGTGGCACAGTTTTTTGGGAGTAATCAACATCAGTAATCAATAACTGTCTAATTTGAATTAATGCCCACTCAATGGGAGGGAACTCATGTGTGGTACTGTAAACAAAGTCAAATACAAAACAAAACCATATGGCCAAATAAGTTAAAGATCCTAGAGAAAACCTAGTTCTCTTACTTCCCTATATGCCACCTCCTTAAGGAAGGAACAGATGGAGACTATTACAAAATTCCACATCTGGTCACATGCAGAGAAAAGTGCCTGTACAGCACTTAACCCTGAGACATCTTCAAGAAAATCTCACAAAATAGGAAGAATGCATTCAATGCTCACCAGAAAAGTTTCCTTATGAAGCAGGTAGTGTGATTAACACAGAAACCCACAATTGGTAAATGTTCAGAGAGCAAGAGGCCACAGAGAGTTTATCTCTTCATATGGACCCATATTAAAGATATTCGGGGACACAAATCAGACTGTACTGTCCATGTTGGGAGGCTGCAAATGGGGAGGGGATCAAAATACTATCAAACTATACTGTATGAAAAATCACATAGCAATCAACAAGTGGGACCTTATTAAATTAAAAAGCTTCTGTATAGCAAAAGAAACAATCAAAGACGTGAAAAGAAAATCCACAGACTGGGACGAATTCTTCATCAGCGATACATCTGACATGGATTTAACATCCAGAATATATAAACTACTCAAAAAGCAAAAGTCCAAGAAAATAATTCATCCAGTTAAAAAATGGGCTAAAAATATGAACAGAGACTTCTCAAAACAAGAATTTGAGATGGCTCAGATACACCTTAAAAACTGGTCAACATCATTACTAATTAAGGAAATTGAAATCAAAACCACATCAAGATTTCATCATGAGATTAGCTATGATCATGAAAACAAGTGACACTAATTTTTAGAGAGGGTGTGGAGAAAGAGGAACAGTTATTCATTGCTGGTAGGATTGTGAATTTGTGCAGCCCCTATGGAAAGCAGTGTGGAGAACTCTTAAAAGACTAAAAATGAACCTACCATTTGACCCAATTATACCACTCCTAGGTATATACCCCAAAGATTCATCCTATAGCAGAGGTACATGCACAGCCATGTTTATCTCTGTTCATTTCAAATAGCAAAGAACTAGAAGCAGCCCACGTGTGCCACAACTTACAGCTATTCGATTAAATGGACACAAATATTCTCCATGTTTCTCTGTATTATACCAGTGATAACTCTGACCATAATAAAATAATTTGGCTCAGGAAAAGCTGGGTTTCACCTCTTTGTATTAGCAGTATGCAGACCAGAAGAGACAGTCTGAATGGGCATAGTAAATGCTTTCAGCTTGGTTCTTGTCTATAGGTACCTACAACTCTTGCCTTCTGAAAAACTATAAATCAGCATATAGGAATTGAAGAAACAGGAGAGTTTGCTCTGATTACTGGGACAAATGTAAAAACAGAGGGGGAAAACACCTCTTCCCTCCAGGATGCAATTTTGCCCTACAGTTAAATAAATAACATTGGTAGGTAAAGGCTTCAGTGCCAACTGTGGGCTGCCCTACCAGGAGCTGTTGGCCAGGGAGGCTTTAAAAGCCCCCACAACAAGGCTCATTTGCTTATAACATTGGGAACCCAAAAGAAATGGACAGTAAGACCATATTGCCGAAGATATGGTGTGATAAGGGCATGAAAAAAATATATTGAGACTTCTGTATTGCAAATCAACATGGTGTCAGAAAGCACTATGCAAACTGCTGGGAAAAAAGCTCTCAGAAGCCTTATTACAGACCCCTTGTCCTCTTGTGCTACAATTTTACATGCCAAAGAAGATGTAGTATAATACTGGCATCCCAATTTGATATGGCCAGCTCTTTTGTGCATGGGGGGGGGGTCAGCAGCATTTATTGAACACATTAGAAAGCTATTGACATCTCTTTGTCAAAGATTTTAATGCCCCAACAAGATATCCAAGCATATGTATTTGTGCAGATAGCATAACTTGTTATAAACAATATTTTTTACTATTTATGTTCTATTATTATTATATTATGCATTATTAGAATTAAGCAGAGACTCATAAATGACCCACCAATCCTTTGTGAACAGAACTTGGACAGTCCCAAGAGTTTGAAGTGTCACCTCAGTGAAAAAAAAAAAAAAAAAAAAAACAATGTATCTTTCATCACTCATTCTCTTATTGCCATCCCCTCCAAAGTCCAGGGACTCTTGGGGAAAGGGTTGGCACATCACATTATAAGGATAAAGGGGAAGGTGCATTGTGAGATCACAGCAAAAATGGACTGGATTTTTTTTTTAAATCAACTTGTTTCTGGAAGCAAACCTTTCCAAACCTGGTTTGTACATAAACTGAACTCAGATGTTAGCTAATTGGATTTATATGGACACTCCTTAAGTTTATTGCTTATGTGTAGTAAGTGGTTAAATAAATAAATATCTCTCAGCCAAAAAAAAGAAAATCACAAAAGTTAAAATAAATTATGAAGTAAATGCCAATGTGAAACCTAATGATTTGATTGATAATTTAAGAAATAAACGTGAAAATGGGAAAAGAAGTTCAGTCTCTTAAATGAAAAGATCTCATAGAACAATCCCTAAACAGCGTGTCCTTGTCCTCTTACATGGGCATATGTCTAGTAGCTACTTACAAACACTTTCTTGTTTCTCCCCGTTTCTTTCCTTGTTTCCTCTGCCCAAAGTATTTAATTCCACCATCTTCCTAAACATGTTCCTGAGTCAGTCCTGCTCATCTTCCTGACCTTGGCATACAATAATCAAACAATTATATTTATAAATGTAAAGCATATTAATCTCAAGTTTCAATCTCCATAAAGTTTTAATGAGAATGGACATATTTACATACAGTCCTATTTGGAATGGCAGTGGTAAATATTTGCATTAGAGAACCTGGAGCACAAAAGCGTAAGATATTTACTATCTTGGCCTTCATAAAGTAGCGTTCATGCCTTTGATATAAGGTAAACATGACAACATCCTTTCTCATGGATGTTAACATAAGGGAAAATGCTCTACAATTTAGGATGAAAGATAGTCTGGAATCACATTCTTCATATATATGCATTTTCTGGTCTTTTCAAGGCAGGGACTCCCTATAGTACCAGCTGGCCTAGAGCTCACTATGTAGACCAGGATGGCCTTGAACTCACAGGGATCCACCTGCCTCTGCCTCTGGAGTGCTGGGATTAAAGGGCATATATGCATATTTTTAAATTATATTTACATTATCTATAATTTTAAGTCTTGCTGTCTTTAAAAGCTATAATATAAGAATAGTAGACATGTTCAGATAATTATCAAACAATAAGCACAATTCACTGAAATAGCATGAATGACACATATGTCTAATTCATATATTTTTTTAATTTTTTAATTTATTATTTATTATTTTTGTGTATGAGTGTACTGTCTGCTTGTAGGTTGGTGCACCCATGTTGTGCAATGCCACGGAGATCAGAAGAGGGCATTGGATTCCCCTGAAACTGGAGTTAAAGACAGTTCTTAGCCACCATATGGGTGCTGGGAATCAAACCTGGGTCCTCTGCAAGAACAGTTGGTGCCCTTAACTGCTGAGCCATCTCTCCAGCCCCTCATATATTCTTAGACCATTTAATGATATCAAAACATGTTTTGACTACATTATAGTTTGAAACAATCTCTGAATTTATATAATGGCCATTTCTCTGTCACCTCAGCATATGTGCTTTTTTCTAGCTATTAAGATGAAAAAGAAACCTTGTAGTAATATCTTTTCCCCATGCTTTTAATTAATGGGAATCAATCTTCATTTATCATGCATTTCACATTTTGAGCATGTATATTTGGTTGAATTGTTCAGTCTATCTGATTATCATGGACATCACCTCAAAGATTTATTGGAACTCATGCTTTCTATTACATTTCGCCTTCATTTGGTGAAGACAATGCTGTTGGCAACACTTTCAAAATCTAGACTCTCACATTTTTCCTACCGACAATGTCACAACTTGTTCTAGCTCCACAACATTTCTCATTAGAGTTTCTGCAATAGTGCATTATTGGATGCTAATTTTTTCAGTAACTCTTCTTGATTTCTGAAATCTATCCTTAAATCCCATACTGTTTAGAGAAAGCACAGTTTAAGGTATCATCTCAGTCTGATAAGACGGGCTAAGATCAAGAAAACAAAGGACACCAAATGCGGGAGAGGTTGTAGGGAAAGGGGAACACTCAGCCACTGCTGGTGGGAATATAAACTTGTACAACTACTGTGGAAAGCAATGTGGAGAAGACTTCCATGGCTGATGCAGGTTAGGAGATGTTATAAGCCACAGTAAGACTCTGTCATATTTAACTCATGGATTGTCATATTTAATTCATGGATTAATGTATCATCCAAACATATGTGTCTATACCAAAGTAACCAACCATAACTATTAGTGCTGTTTAAATACCTATATATCTAACTGCCTGTGCTTCATTAGTAGGATCGAAAGGTTATTCCTGGACAAACTGTCAGCCCCCATGAAAGGAAACAACCAGAATTGACCAGAGTCCAAGACAACAGCTCCAGAGAGAGTGGACCGTTTTGCTTCTCATCCACCTGTGCCCCTTTTCTAAGCCTAGAGAACAATCTGCGGAAGAGGGGGCGTGGTAGAATGTAAGGGCTACGATTGGGGTGAATGGTGAAACTACAGCAATGTAGTCTGGACACTTATTTGATCAACTTGATTGAACATACAACCCCTCACCCCCTGCTGGATGGTGGGGCTGTGGGGGTTTGGGCACAACAGCCTGAAAATTGGTTTCATATGAAGGATGCTTGTACTCATGGATCATCACTTATAGCTAAAAAAATGAAAAAAAATGAGAGAAAGATGCAGGACAGTTATGGAAAAATGCATGATCTGGGATGGGGTGGGGGTAGGGGGGAAGGGAAAGGGAAATATGCCTGAACTGAATTGGAAAATGATGTATGAAATGCACAAAGCATCAATAAAAAAATGTAAAAAAATAATAAAAAAATAAATAAGACAACGCATGAATTTCAGGGAAAATAGTAGTGGAGGTTAAAGAAGGAATTGGAGGGGAGTGAATCAGGTTGGATTTGATGAAAAGACATTATATTTATATATGAAATTATCAATCAATAAAAATTTGTACCTAAAACAGATTTATTAAAATAAGATCTCCCTGTGAAAAAAAAAGAAAGTAAAAACTAAGTAATAATCAAAAAAAAAAAAAGGCTCAAAATGAACCTACCACCTGACCCAACCATACAACTCCCACAAGACTCATCCTACTGCAAAGATACATGCATAGCTACATTTATTGCAGCTCGCCTCACAATAGCAAAGAGCTGGAACCAACCCAAATGCCTGTCAACTGAAGAGTGGAGAAAAAAATGTGGTACATCTACAAAACGGAGCTTTATGCAGTGGTAAAGAAAGATGGCATCATGAACTTTGCAGGTAAAGGGATGCAAGTCGAAGAAGCCATTATGCTAAGTGAAGTAACACAGCCCACCTCCCCCCGCCCCCCCCCAAAAAAAAAACAGGGACTGGTTTTCCTCATTTGTTAATGCTAGCACCAAATTCCCCTGTTGAAAGGTAAGCTGAGCATCATTATTGTTATATTTCTTTTTATCTGAAAGCAAATGTGCTGTTATTATGTGAATCTCTTAATGGACACTAGAATTAACTTACCAATTATTTTCAGACACTGAAATAACCGTATACAGGTGGAAGGTATGTATTCATATCTTAGACTAATATAAAATTAAAGATAAAAATGTGAAATCCTAAACATATTTCAGAATTGATATACAGTTTCTTTTCAAAAGACATAATTCTGGTATATATGTCTTTATATAGGCATATTTTGGAACAATACAAATGGGAGGGTACAACAAGAATATAAGGACTGGGTCAAAGATTGATACAGTTAAATTCTGCCCAAAACAATAAACCTCAGCAGAGAAAAAATTTAAAAAGACTCAGAGAAAGATGCAGGGCATATATGGCAGAATACATGAACTGGGGTGGTGGGGGCGGGCAGGGAAAAGGGATTATGTCTGAATTGAACTGAAAAATGATGTATGAAACACAAAATAGCAATAAAAGTATTTTATTTATTTATTTATTTATTTTTTATTTATTTCTGTATGTGTATGAATGTATTGTCTGCATGCAGGTTTGTGCACCCGTGTCGTGCAATGCCGTGGAGGTCAGAAGAGGGCATCGGATTCCCCTGGAACTGGAGTTCTCCTGGAATTGGAGTTTCGGACGGTTCTCGGCCACCATGTGGGTGCTGGGGATCGAACCCAGGTCCTCTGCAAGAGCGGTCGGCGCTCTTAACTGCTAGGCCATCTCTCCACCCCCAAAAAAAGTATTTTAAAAAGAAAAGAAAATCCAGTTTGAATTAGGCTGCACCTCTATTTCAAATCTTTTATAATTTCCAGTAAATTTGGAGAAAAAAAATGTGCCCTGATAATTTACTCATATAACCCAACCCAGATTAACTTTTACAATTAGTTTCTTACACTTAGGTATCCACATTTTCAACCTAACTCCTTCAACTTGTTTGAATATATTTAGTTTATTCCTGCAACAGAGCAGGATTCTTTCAGTTTTCAAAACCCTTTCCTTCCTTCCTCCCTCCTGCCCTCCCTCCCTTCCTCCCTACCTTCCCTCTTTCTTTCTTTCTTTCTTCCTTCCTTCCTTCCTTCCTTCCTTCCTTCCTTCCTTCCTTCCTTCCTTCCTTCCTTCCTTCCTTCCTTCCTTCTGATCTTTTTGAAATAGGCTCTCACTAAAACCCCAGGTGGCCTGCAACTCATTGTGTATACTACTAAGGCCTCCATCTGACAGAGATCCACCTGGTTCTACCTTAGGAGTTCTGAAATTAAAGGCTTTCTTCACGACAACTAGCTTTTAAAAATTGTTTCTTAACAATCTCTCTCTCTCTCTCTCTCTCTCTCTCTCTCTCTCTCTCTATCTTATTCTTAGTTGTTTTGGTTTCTCTGTACATGTTCTCCTAATTATGAGGCTCTCCTTGATGATTTGAAAACGAAATATTTGCATTCTTGAAAGCATGTTATTTTCTATACACTGTCAGATGTATTGTGCATTTACCTATCTTGGTACTTATCTGTTTACAATATTGACAAATATTCTCTATAATATATTAAGTTAAAATGTATTTATGGAGAGAGAAATGAAAGTATTAAAGTTCTTTCTTTGAAAGCAATCTAAGTAAGTAACTTTCTACCACCAGACCTCCAAAGTAAATTTAAATACTATACATCAGAATTATTCCATAAATTAGAAAACAAGAATACTTTCAAAATCTTTCTATGAAGCCAGTATTATCCTGATTCTAAAGCAAGAGAAAGATCCAACCAAAACAAGAAAATTCTAGCACAATCTCTGGGAGGAATATAGACAAAAAATTCTCAAGAAAATACTGGCAAACTTAATTCAAAAACACATCAAAATATTATCCATGAAGATAAAGTAAGCTATCCCAGAGAAGCAGGGATGTTTCAGCAAATATAAATCAATTGCTGTGTGTAATGTACTACATAAATGGACTAAGAGACCGGAAACACATTATCATCTCATATGATAAAGAAAAGGCCATTGCCAAATCCACCTATTTTCATGATAAAAGCCCTGGAAAAATCTATGGATACAGAAGACATATCTCAAGGTAATAAAAGTAACATAATAGAAAGCCCATAGCCAACATCATATTAAACTTTGTTTATATAAAAAAAAACTTATTGAAGAGAAATCAGGGAAATAAACCCATTCACAATAGTTTAAAATGGTGATAATGTTAAATAAAATCCATTAATATTTTCACATCTCATTTATGAAAATTATTTTCCACTGAGGACATTTTCAGTCAATAAATTGGGTTTTCTCTAGGTGCATAATAGCTATAACATTCCATTGATCAATCTACTTTTTATTAAAGGAAAATATGCCAAAATAAATATATCTCAAATATCTCATTATGTTATTATGTTGTTGTGACTTTTTAAGGAATAAAATGTATAACTTACAATTTAGGAGCACTGAACTTTTAAGTTATTCTAATTTACCAAAATATCTGTGCTATTAGGCAGTGCCTCTAATACGTACCACAATAAAACTGAATTATCCTTAATTTTGCATATAATGTTTTCCACTATATTAAAATGTCTTTCATATAAAAACAGAACAAGGATCAGCTTTATTTATGTAAAATGTTTTATTTTATTTACATAAAATATTTTTGAGTCTACTATTTACCAACATGACAAGTTGTAGAATATAGAATCAGTGAAGAGACACATTTCTAGGGACATCTGTTATGGATTATCCAGATTAAGTAAGTTCAGATGAGAAGATTCACTCTAAATGGGCATGGTGCTACATAGGAGGAATGCTTCCACAGGCTCCAAGTGTTTGAATACTTTGTTCCCGGATGGTGGCAATGTTTTGAGATGCTTAATAGGTATAGCATTGGTGAAAAAGCAAGTTATTGGGGGTGGGTGTTGAGCATACATAATTCTGGCACATATTGAGTCTCTCCATGCCTCCCCGTCATAATGGACCCTTTTCCCTTTGAGACCATAAGCCAAATGAGCTGTTACTTCTATAAGTTGACTTGGTCATGGTGTTTTATCACAGCAACAGTAAAGAAAATAGCACAACGTTGAGTCCTACCACATTATGGACTTTGGTCACAGAATTAATAAAAAGTAAAAGGCAAGCTGAATGTACCATTAGTTACAGATCTATGTTTCATAATTTCAGTACAATGTGACCAGCCTCCTCTCACTCCTGGCACCATAACATTTTTGCTATGAGGAACTGTTTTATTTTACAACTGTAAATAAAAATATTTCCTTCCTTTATAAGTTGATTGTTGTTAGATATTGTATCACAGCAAAGAAGAAAATAATATACAAAATTGGACTGAGAAGTGGGATTCTTGTTGTCATATACTTGTCTATATTATTTGTAGGAATTTTGAATCATTTTTGAAAGGAATGCCAAAGAACTCTATGCTTTGGACAAAGCCTTTACATTAAAAATTGAGTTTAATTCATTATTTTAGTGTGATCTTGAAAGACAAGTATGCTTAACGAGTAGCCTTTCTTTACACCAACAACAAGCAATAGAAGAAGGAAAATAAGGAGGCCTTCCCACTTACAATAGCCTCAAAACAATAAAATACCTAGGAATGAACCTAATCAAAGACACCGAAGATCTCTACAACAAAAATTTTAAACCCCTGAAGAAGGAGATTGAAGAAGACATCGGAAGATGGAAAGACCTCCAATGCTCATGGACTGGAAAAAATAATATAGTAAAGATTTCCATTCTATCCAAATTAATATACAGATTGAATGCAATCCCAATTAAAATCCCCAAGAGTTTCTTCACAGATTTTGGAGAAAAATCCTTAAATTCCTATGGAAAAACAAAAGACCCTGAGTAGCCAAAGCAAACTTGAGTGAAAAGAGAAATACAGGGAGGGATCACTATACCAGACTTCAAATTACATTATAGGACTTTAGTCACAAAAACAGCCTGGTACTGGTACAAAAACAGACCTGTAGACCAATGGAACAAAATCGAAGGTTGAAACATGAACTCATACACTTTCAGCCAAGTGATATTTGACAAAGGGGCCAAGAAGACGATGGAGGAAAGACAGCAGCTTCAGCAAATGGTGTTGACAAAACTGGATCACCATTTGTAGAAGAATAAAGTTAAACCCCTACCTCTCACCCTGAACAAAAATCAACTCCAAATGGATCAAAGACCTCAGTGTGAAACCTGAAACTCTGAAGGTGATAGAAGAAAACACTGGAAGAAATCTACAAAACATAGGAGTAGGAAAAGACTTTCTAAATCAGACAGCAGCTGTGCAGGAAATAAGGTCAAAAATTGACAAGTGGGACCTCATTAAACTCAAAAGCTTCTGTACTGGAAAGAAACATTAAGTGAGATGAAAAGAAAACCCACAGAGTGGGAGGAAACCTTCAGTGCTGATACATCTGACAGAGCATTAACATCCAGAATATATAAACTACTCAAAAACAAAGAAGAAAACAAATGACCCACTAAAGAGATGGAGTAAAGAACTAAACAGAGACTTCACAAGTTAGGAAGTAAAAATGGCTGAGAAACATCTTAAAAATTTGTTCAGCATAGTTAAGATTTAAGGAAATGCAAATTAAAACCACTTTAAGTCATCATCTCACTCCAATAAGAATGGCTAGGACCAAGAAAACAAATGATATCAAATGCTGGATAGGTTGTGGGGAAAGGGGTACTATCATCCACTGCTAGTGGGAATGTAAACTTGTACAACCACTTAGGAAAGCAGTGTGGAGAACCCTTAAAAGACTGAAAATGAACCTACCACCTGACCCAGTCATACCACTCCTGGGTATATACCCACAAGACTCATCCTACCACAGAGATATATGTACAGACATGTTTATTGCAGCTCTCTTCACGATAGCAAAGAGTTAGAACCAACCTAACTGCCCCTCAACCAATGAGTGAATAAAGAAAATGTGATACATCTACACAATGGAGTTCTATGCAGTGGTAAAGAAAGATGACATCATGAACTTTGCAGGTAATGTTTGGAATTAGAAGATATTATGCTAAGTGAGGTAACACAGTCCCAGAAAAACAAATGATGAATGGTATCCCTCATTTGTGGATGCTAGCATTAAGTAAGACAAACTGAGTAACATTAATGTTATATTTCTCTTTATCTAAAAGCAACTGTGCTCCTAGAATGTGAATCCCTTAAGGGACTCTAGAATTCAGCTACTGCCTATTTTTAGACCTTATAATTTTGGTACAAGGGTGGAGGGTAGATATGCATGCTTTAGAGCAATATAAAATTAAAAGGGGAAAATGTGGATCCCCAAATACGATTTGGAAATGACATACTGTTTATTTTCAGATGACATAATTTGAGTACATGTGTGTCATACATAAATCCATATGGTAAAACAATATGAATTGTAGGGAACAACAACAACAAAAGAACTGACTGAAGGGACAGAGAACTGACAGAAGCAGTAAAGTTCTTCCCCCTGCCCCCCCCAAATATAATCTTCTGCTTTGAAAATCTTTGAAAAGCCTTAGAAGGGGAAACAGGACATGTATGGCTGCATAAACTTGGGAGGGGAGGGGGGCATGGAGGGGGAAATGAGTCTGGATTGAATTGAGAAGTGATGTATGAAATGCACAAAATTTCACTAAAAGATTTTTAAAAAGAGAAATATGGACATTACAAGTCAGGGTTACTAGGCTTCAGAGAAGAACATGGAATCTATTATGTACCAGTCCAGAGATTAATAATATAATTTTCTAGCAATTAATCTTTCTGCAGATAGGAATGTAGAAGATACATCTCTAGGCTACTTAAACTTCTTCAAATTTTTATCTCATGTGAGATCTTTATAATCCGAAAATAAACATTGATAAAAATTTATTATAGATACTATTAAATAGGGAAGACATTCTCAAATATATTTTTGTAGGTAGGCCAAATTTTTCCTTTTAAAAACCACACAGTGTAAAATAAAGGATAACTGAAGAACAAGACAGAACACACCTACTTGTAACATTTATTTTTCACTTGGACCCTCCTTGACAGATTGTGTCTCCTCACAAAAATGGATAATCTATAGGAGTAGGTGTGTTCTGTCTTGTTCTTCAGTTATCCTTTATTTTACACTGTGTGGTTTTTAGTAGGATCGAAAGGTTATTCCTGGACAAACTGTCAGCCCATGAAAGGAAACAGCCAGAATTGACCAGAGTCCAAGTCAACAGCTCCAGAGAGAGTGGACTGTTTTACCTCTCATCCACCTGTGCCCCTTTTCTAAGCCTAGGGAACAACCTGCGGAAGAGGGGGCGTGGTAGAATGTAAGGGCTGCGATTGGGGTGAATGGTGAAACTACAGCAATGTAGTCTGGACACTCATTTGATCAACTTGATTGAACAAACAACCTGTCACCCCCCACTGGATGGTGGGGCTGTAGGTGTTTGGGCACAACAGCCTGCAGATAGGTTTTGCATGAAGGATGCTTGTACTCATGGATTATCACTTATAGCTAAAAATGAAAAAAAAAAAAAACTGAGAGAAAGATGCAGGACAGTTATGGCAGAATGCATGATCTGGGATGGGGTGGGGT
>VZQC01005063.1:3488669-3515477 GCA_009823505.1 Rhizomys pruinosus | reverse complement strand
AAAAAAAAAAAAAAAAAACAAATATATAATTCCTATTGGATGAGGCTGGAAAGATGGCTCGGTACTGAAGAACACTGAAAGTTCTTGCTGAGAACCTGGGCTCAATTCCTAGCATCCACAGGAAGGCTAACAACCCTCTATAACTCTAGTTCCAGGGGATCTGATACCTTCTTCTCCCTTCCTCGAACATTGCCTGACATGTGTGCTCTTACACACATGCAAGCAAAACACTAATACACATAAGAAAATATAACTAAAATATTTTTAACAGAGCAGTTTTAGTGTAAGAAATATTTTTATAGTTGGCAACAACTGAATCAAGTCACATAAAAAAGATAGCAAGCCATTAGGAAGTTAATAATTTACATATGGTTTTGTGCAACAAAATATATTTCATTACTTTGATACATTATATATGTGATATATATGAATATATATATATATATATGTGTGTGTGTGTGTGTGTGTGTGTGTGTGTGTGTGTGTGTGTGTGTTCACTTTTGGAAAGAGGCATGATGATTATTTGGTTCCTCAAATTGTTTCTAAGATTAACTTTACTTTTATTCCTTCCTGTTTTCTGTTTTCAAGTAGCAAAGCAATAAGCTTGCCCTTCCCCTCTAGCAATTCAGAAACTGAAGACGAAGTACAGAGTGCATATATAGTAATTGTGCTCACTATTAATACTATCTGTCTTCTATTCTTGTCATTATTGTACTTCCTATGTAATTTATGTATTTCCTTAAGTCATACAACCTATCATATTGAATAATATAAGTGAAGGGGCATTTGAAAATCCATTTCTTTTATCTTTATACAATTTTAAATAAATTAGTTTTTATTTGAGCTAGCTTTAACAGGACAATGTTGTAGTGACCATTTGGGCCCTAAGGGATAATACAAAGGCTCTACTTACATTTAATATTTATTTTAGAATCCAAGTGATATGTTTTAAGGGCTGTATGGTAAGGTAATTGCATTGGTTTTAAAACATACTGCTAGAGGAAGTGGCAATGCAAGTTAATCCCAGTTCTGCACCTAAGGCCTTTCTTAAATATGTAACCATTTCTTGGTATGGCTCTGAAAAAACATAATACAATAGTATGATTTTTTTTAACATGTTGAATAAATGTTTGTTGTGGAGATAAGAGAAGCATAAATTAAATGCCATGCAAGTTAGGTAACATAAGTGAATAAGGATACATATTTCTGTAACTGGAGATGAAGAAAATTCATTTAAAAATGGAAACGATTCTTAAAGATTACAGGATCATACAGGAGTAGGAATAATGTGCTCTACAGTAGAGCTTGTAAAGACTGAAGACATATCAAGAGCAATTTCCTGTAAGGAATATGGAAGTCAAAGGAATAATAACCTATTTTACATTTTTTTAAGTACACACAACACAACTGAAATGAATTTTTTTATGCAAGAGGCAGGTTTAGGATTCTGTATCACAAAATGGTAGAACTGGAAAGCTAGGTCTTGATTGTTTTAAAAAAGAACTTAAATGCTAAAATGCAAACGTATAAGCAAAAAGAAAGAACAACAAATTGTAAGCTATAAGCCCTGGGTTCAAAGCTTGCTTTCCTTGAAACTAAGCCTGGCAACTTCTGGGAAGTAAGTTCATTTAGTAATAAAGTAGGACTGTGGTGTGAAGTTACTTTTAAACTAAAGCAAGATGTACAGGTAGGTGATCAACATTGTTACAGTGCTAAATTCAGTGACTTAGGGAGATAAAAGATTTTGAATTGTAGGCACAAGAACACTTACTTACATTAGAGTAGTATTTTCCAGAAAGTCAAATGAACACTTCTTGTAGTAGATAAAAATAAACTATGACTCTTGTTTTTTTTTTTTTTTTAATTTTATTTATTTCTGTATGTGTATCAATGTACTGTCTGCATGCAGGTCTGTGCACCCGTGTCGTGCAATGCCGCGGAGGTCAGAAGAGGGTCTCGGATTCCCCTGGAGCTGGAGTTCTCCTGGAATTGGAGTTTCAGACAGCTCTCGGCTGCCATGTGGGTGCTGGGGATTGAACCCGGGTCCCCTGTAAGAGTGTTCGGCGATCTTAACCGCTAGGCCATCTCTCCAGCCCCAACTATGACTCTTGTAAAAGTAAGAAGAATTCAAGGATATAAAGAAAAATACAGAGAGAGTTGAAGACCATTTATTAATATGAGAAAGAGGACCAAAGATGCTGATAGAGAATGAAAATATTTTCATCTGAAATCATTAAGAAAATCATTAAGGAAATCATTGGAAAATCAGAGAAAAAGCAAAGAATTATTTGAACCCTGCTTTGTCTTGGGTCCTCACTAACCAAATTTAATTTTATGATTACATGCTAGATAGCTTAATCTGTACCTAGAGAGGTCCAGCATGTGTCATGCTTTCCAATATTATTCAAAAGGAAACAGAGTTTTGAATAAAATAACTTTTTCAAGTTAAGTAAAAAAAAGTGACAGGAATTGATATTATTCTTATCTGACTTCAAATAAAATCCTTTTGCGTTTAGTGATGTAAATTTGCTTTACGGGCAAGTGATTTTTTTTTTCAAAGCCAATTTTTATTGAAGCTTTGTGCATTTCATACAAAATTTCCAATCAAATCTAGACCTGTTCCCCCTTCCTTGACCCCCCCACCCTACCAGAGCTCATGCCTTCTGCCAAACATGTTTTTCATCTTTTCATCAGTCTCTTTTAAAGTTTTTGGCACAGAACTTTACTGTTTCGAGCAGAAGTTCACCATTTCAGTCAGTTCTTTTACCCAGTCTTTTTGTTGTTCTTGTTCCTTCCAATTTGCCTCACTCAAAATATGCATATATGCATGACACAGATATCATAGGTTTTAGCATCTTTGGCTTATGAGGTTTTTTTCCTTATTAGGCTGAAAGATGTCATGTTTGAAGGCTCCTCTTTGGCAAGTCCAAACCACCATCAGTTCTGCCCTTGTGCTCCACACTGGGGTTTTCCCTTCCCATGGTCACCAAATGAGGTCCAGTAAGCACCATGTCTTTTGTGTTCTTGATCTTAGACAGTTGTATCAGAGTGAGATGATATTTGAGAGTGGTTTTAATTTGCATTTCCATAATTATTAATGATGTTGAACACTTTTTAAGATGTTTCTCAGCCATCTTTACTTCCTCACTGGTAAAGTCTCTGTTCAGCTCTTTACTCCATATTTTGAGTAGGTCATTTGTTTTCTTCTTTGTTTTTTGAGTAGTCTGTCAGATGAATCACTGGTGAAGATTTCCTCCCACTCTGTGGGTTTTCTCTTCACTTCCTTGATTGTTTCTTTAGGTGTACAGAAGCTTTTGAGTTTGATGAGGTCCCATTTGTTGACTATTGACCTTATTTCCTGTGCAGCTGCTATCTGATTTAGAAAGTCTTTTACTACACCTATGTCTTGTAGGTTGTTACCAACTTTTTCTTCTATCACCTTCCATCACCTTCAGGGTTTTGGGTTTTACGTTGAGATATTTGATCCACTTGGTGTTTATTATTGTACAGGGTGGGAGGTAGGGGTTTAATTTTGTTCTTCTACAAATGGTGCTCCCATTTTGCCAGCACCATTTGCTGAAGATGCTATTCTTTCTCCATTGAGTTTTTTTGCCCCTTTGTCAAATATGAGGTGGCAGAAATTATATGAGCTCAAGTTTGGATCTTCAATTTTGTTCCATTGGTCAATGGGTCTGTTTTTGTACCAGTACCAGGATGTCTTTATGACTATGACTCTGTAATATACCCTGAAGTCTGGTACAGCAATCCCCCCTGTATTTCATTCTTCACTCAGGGTTGCTTTATTATTCGGGGTCTTTTGTTTTTCCATACGAATTTAAGAATTGTTTTTTCCAAGTCTGTGAAGAAGCTCATGGGGATTTTGATTGGGATTGCATTGAATCTGTATATTAATTTGGGTAAAATGGACATTTTTACTATTTTAATTTTTCCAATCCATGAGTTTAGTAGATCTTTCCATCTTTTGATGTCATTTTCAATCTCCTTCAGGGGTTTAAAATTTTTATTGTAGAGATCCTTGGTATCTTTAGTTAGGTTTCCCCAGGTATGTTATTATTTTTGAGGCTACTGTGAATGGGAAGGCCTTATATTCCTTCTCCTCTTGTTCATTGTTGGTGTAAAGAAAGGCTACTGATTTTTCCAGGTTAATTTTGTATCCTGCCACTTTACTGAAACACTTAATCAGTTTTAGTAGTTTTCTGGTGGAGTTTTTAGCATCTCTTAGGTAAACTATCACATCATCTGCAAAAAGGGATAGTTTAACATCTTCTTTTCTGATTAGTAATCCTTTAATTTCCTCCTCCTGTCTTATTGCCCTAGCAAATGTTTCAAGCAATATATTAAAGAGGAGTGGCGATAAGGGGCAGCCTTGCAGGGTTCCCCCCAGAGTAAAGTGATATGTTTTAAGGGCTTACAAAGTTTAAAATAAAATTCCAATTCACAGAACAATGAAACCAGTGTAGATGTGTGAGAAACAGACACATAAATGTTGTGTGGTCCTCAGTGAAGGCAGCATTTCTAAACAGAAGATACAGAAGAAAATAGTTCTGAAGACACATTTTAGAGGTTTTATAGGACGATAGAGAAGTTAGGGGCCTTGGCAAAAGAAAGGAGCTCCTTCTCCTTCAGTCAGATTAAACTTTCTTACCAGCTGAGGAGTAAGATTTCCAGAAAAATTAACAACATCTACTTTAAATACTGCTTACATAGGGTTTTCATATACAGATATTTTATGTTAAAGTAACAATGAACTAGGCTTTTATTCTTGGATAGGGCTTTGCTCATTTTCCAAGACATCACTTGAGAAT
This sequence comes from Rhizomys pruinosus, assembly GCA_009823505.1. Taxonomy (NCBI): domain Eukaryota; kingdom Metazoa; phylum Chordata; class Mammalia; order Rodentia; family Spalacidae; genus Rhizomys; species Rhizomys pruinosus. The sequence continues at coordinate 3,510,651 of VZQC01005063.1, read as the reverse complement.
CTCAAATAAAACTGTTTATAGTAAAGATATACTACCTCCTATATCCCTCTGGGATAGACTTTTACTTTATCAAATATAACCTTCTCAGTTGCCTCTGAAGAACCATTCAGATCTCAGTTTCTTTCCATAGCATCTCTTTGAAGATAGTAACTTCAAAAACTTTTCCAAATCCTATATATATCTATTTTAAATAATGATTTCCTACTCAACTCTTATTTTCACAATCACATTCTTCCAGTGTGTTATGTGTTCCTTTCTTATGAGAATTTTTTAATCCTAACGCTCATATGTAAGCATATTGAATTACTCATATTAAGCCTCAACTCTGCTTCAGAAACTGAGTAGCCCAGATATTCTTTTCAGTATTGAAGCCAGAAATCCTGGGTTGGAGGAGGAGAAGTCCATATAAAACTCTAGAAAATGACTCAGAATGCTGAGGTTGACAGGGTGTGGTTCTGGCTGCATCTTACCACTTGTCCTCTTACCACACACAAAAGGAAGGCTTCATTTTAGACAATGAGAAAGTTAATTCAAGAAAAAAGCAAAGCTTGATGGTCTCTTTGACTGTATTCAAGGAAAACAAGCTATTTTAAGTCATGTATGTCTAAAAACATTACACTGGTGACAGAAGAGTAGTTTCAGAAATGAAAAGAAAAATGGTCATACAGGCAGAGAAGTAATGTGATTAAAGTAACAGTCTCAAGATCTCAGTATAGAAATGTACAGGTGGGTAAGCTATACTAACAAAAACTAAAGAACTTTTGACAACTGATAGCTGGTAGAAGGGGGAGAGACAGTCTCTTAGAGGAATGAGACTCTTGGTACATTGGACAGACTCCAGTGGATGGACCCACACTGTGAGAAATGTGGGGACACAAATCAGACAGTGTCACCTGTAGTGTATATGTAGGTGAGTACACTGACTTGGGTGGGGATGCAATGGGAGTGTGGAAAGGACAGAGGATCTCCACACCATCAATTTATATGTGTTAAAATTCCAAAAGTTCAACATTTTTTAAGAGAAAGATGCCAATGGAAAGTAAAAACCTCCACAGATGTCAATTGCTCAGAAAATTTTATGTCCTGTGTGAAGAAAGAGAATGCCTTTGGATGTTTCTATTTATCTCCCTGCAATTACAAAAGATTCATGGATATACTAGTATTCTTAGAAGCTCACCCTAAATGAATGGGTGGTGGTGTGTCTATATTCAAAAGTGTGAGGAATTTGTAATATTTTAGTCTTCCTGAATATTTACTATGACCTACTCTTTCCACTCAAAATCCTAACTCTGAAGCCTATATTACTCTTTATTCTAAGAGGGCAACACATGCTTGTCTTTGGAAATCAAATTTGCGCCTCACATTCCTCCTTTTGCCTTAATTTCTTCTGCTTATAATGAGAAGACATCAGATGAAAACTTTCCTCCGAGGAATCTGTTGAAAGTAAGATCCTATAAACTGGGATTTCACAGACATTTGGTTGTAATTTTAAGAGACATTTAAAAGTGTAATTTGTATTTCACCATAGCAAATGGTGCCAGATTTTCTATCTCTTTGGCAGCATTTCTCTCCTTCAAATCCTGTGATGTTCCATGGGCATTTCAAATTAGAAACAAAGCTTTTTAAGAATTCAAGCCACAGTTGCTAGGACTTTCACCTTGGAGATTATAGAACAGAAATGCTACGCACAATACAGCAAGTAAGAAACCTAAGTTCTATAAGGATTTTCCTATGGGTTTCCTCACTGATTATGAATGTATTGAATGTGTGCATATAGTATGTAACCTGTTTTAAATTTCTCCCTGTAAGCCTTTTAGTTTAATGATGGTTTTGAGGTGATGAGGTCACAAGGTCACAGGAAATAATGGACAAATGCTGATGATTCACTTTTGCTAGTTTAATCAAGTCAGTTTATGGAGTATATTTAGCTATATTTGCCAAGCATAAAGAAAGGTGAATGATTCTAAGAGTGATTCTCCAGTTTGTACAAGTAAGATGTATCCTGAAGACAAAGAAAAAAAAATTTTAGTTACCAGGAAACATACACCATTGTTGGGAAGCAATAAACTAGAACACAACTGGACAATGAAAATAAAAGCTTCCTGAAGAACATCTTTAAGTGATTAATAAATGGATTTTCAGGGCAGGAAAGATGGCTCAGGATTAAGAGCACTTACTGTTCTTCAGAAACACATGTTTGGTTCTAGAAGCCCACACAGCAGCTAATAAAATTTTGTAGCTCTAGTTCCAGGGATTAATGTGCCCTCTCTTGGTCTCCAAAGGTATAGGCACACAGGTGGTAAAGTTACACATGTGCAGCCAAAATGCTTGTACAGATAAAAGATATAAATAAATAAAATTGTAAACATTGGATCACACAGACTAAAATACTAGGATAGCACATGCTTTTGAGTGAAGAGAAAAACTGCAAAACTATGTGAAGAAGTTAGTAGAATACATACACTTGAGGCATGGGTTGGTGATAAGCCTGGGAAGTTTGATGATAGCTTAAGATATCTTAAATGCCCAAATCAAGTAGTCGTGTGCAAGAAATCTGCATGTAGGCTCTACTGGTATGTTATGTTATAACAAAGCAACCACACATTGTAAATGGTGTATAAATGACTAGTAGGGCATCAATGAACATATGGATACAAAGAGGAAGAACTTGTTCAAGTAAGGCTGATATTGTAAGTTTCTCAATTCATGAAAATGGCACACTACAATGGCATTTATCAAATAGACGATGAAGGCTATTTCCATTTTTGCAAAAAAATCTTGAGAGCTGGAAAGATGGCTCAGCTGTTAAATGCACTGATTGCCGTTGCAGATGACCTGGGTTCAGTCTTCAAAAAGAGAGAAAGTTAAAGTGTAAGAAAAAGTATTTCTAGTTTTAATTTTATGTGTATGAGTGTATTGCCTACATGTATATAAGTGTACCCATGTCCGGCAATAACCACACAGATCAGAAGAAGGTGAGGGATCTTCTGGAACAAGAATTACTTTTGAATGTGAGAAGCCATATGTGTGCTGGGAATGAATCTTCTGTCCTCTGCAAGACCAGCCAGTGCTCTTAACTACTGAGCCATCTCTCCACCCACCCACTTACTGCGAAGTTCTAATAATTTTGTTTCATTTTGTGATCACAAATCTTCAATCAGCTTTTAAACATTTTCTCCTTATTTATGGGTTTTATTTTCTTATCACTGCCTTTAGCAGGGCAGGATTTGAATATTGATGAAACTCAATCTTCTACTATTTTTTGTTTGTTTGTTTCACAGATTGTGCTATTGGATTTCTGTCAAAGAAATGGAGCATCATTCGAGTAGAAAACAGCAGACTATTTTGTCTGTGGGCTCTTTTCATATATTTGTGCCAGATTGCTGGTCAATCAAGCAACCACTCTGACATTCAGAACTGCAGCTGGCGACCTATTGAGAGAGCACCATTGAATTCATCTTTGACAGGACAAGGGTCTAAAGTCTAAGAAGAAGTAATTTTCATTTACTTTTTAAAATATATATTTTATTATTATTTTTATTCTATGTGTACTAGTGTATTGCCTGCATGTATGTAAGTACACTTGTTTCATGTTTTATATTCAGAGGTCAGAAGAGAGAGTCAGAATCCCAGAAACTGAAGTTTCAGATATTTGTTAGCCACCAAGTGGGTGCTGGAAACCAAACCCAGGTCCTGTGCAAGAGCTGGCAGTGCTCTTAAGCCCTGAGCCATCTCTGGATTCCCAGAAGAACTACTTTTCACTTTGAGTGCTAATGACACAAGGAAAAGATTTAGCTGAAGTTATAGCTCAAGTTACAATACATAATTTATAATAAGTTGATGTATCTTTTTTCTCTGAGATGCATTCCCTTAGTAGTGTTTCCTGCATTATTTTGGGAGGATGTCTCTCAGCACATACAAGAGAATGACTATATTTTCAATAGTGAACTCCATCATCATTTTGCCCAATCCATTTTACATCTGTTCCTGGTTCACTCTGTAATGCTCAGCAAAACCACATAGCAAGAGGTAGTCATTATTTGTAGTCTCTAAAGGGCACTCTGAATCACTCGGTAACATTTCAGTATGGAGTATGCTCTCCCACTCTTGATAGCAAATATTTCCATTTTCTCTCAGGCTTACACCTCCTGCCCAATCTATCCCTGTCTATAAATGCCCCTGATATTGGTGGCTGGACTTTCTTGAGCTATCATTATCAAATTCAAAGTATTAAACATGAGCTCTTTCCTCTTTCTATCACAGCCTTGCAGTCTTTAGTGTCTATCTTTCTTCTGTTAATACCAATTAATTCTGGCCCTTGTTTCATTTTTGTTATTGTGATAAAAGAAAGTGAAAAAAATCAACTTAAGGGAGAAAGGACTGATTTCAGCTCATAGTTCCAGGTTATAGTCCACCCTAGGGGGAAGCGAAGGTGGTAGGAACCTGAACATCTATCCACAGTCTATACCATAGACAAGTGAATACATGGATGCTCAGATAACTTCTCTGCTCTTGCACAGAGGGTGGTGCTGCTCACTATGAGGCTGTGGCTTTTCCTCTAATAAAGACAACCAAGACAATTCTCCCACAGACATGCCTACAGGCCAACCTCATCTAGACAATCCTTCAGTGAGACTCTTTCTGCAGGTGATTCTAGGTTGTAGTAAAAGTGACAAACTTACCATAACAATTTTCCTCTACTGTCTTGGGAATCATGTCTGTTGTCTCTTATGAAATCAATATCCTTCATTATAATCTCCAGTACCCCCTATATTCCTCCATATATTATAAATTGCATTAACCAATAAATATGCTTCAATGCATGTGTAAAAAGTAAGTCTGTCTTGACTTCTTAGTGACAATCTAATTGCCTCGTTATACTTCTGCTGTATGCAACTTGATGTCCCAAAGATGTTCACTATCTGAAATGTCTATTCAACCTGTTTACATTTATTTTCAAACTGTCATTTCAATGAAAATATCCTGTCAACAACTCTCATGTTGTGAAATCTAGGAGACAGCCTTCTGCCCTGATTGCAGTGAGTATTCCGAGTCCTCCCTTAAAGACTTCCTTTTCTTGCTTCTCTTGGGTCTCCTCTCATTTAAACAGTCACACATAAGCATGATTTCCTTGCTCCTAACATTTTAACAATTTATCAAATAATGCAGATCGTTGGTCTAATGTCACAGGTTCCCTTGTGTATAATCAATACCATATCATCTACTTATGTCATTATTAAAAATCTAGTCATGTTCCTGTGTGTGTGTGTGTGTGTGTGTGTGTGTGTGTGTGTGTGGGTGCATGCAGACCCGTGCATTTGTTTGTGCTAAGTCCAGATGTTCTTCTCTGTTATCTTTTAAAATATTTTATTTGCTACTTTTTTTTTTTTTTGCTATTTCTCATGAAAACAAGATGAAAATTTAATGTATAAATCTTCTGAGCTTCCCTGTTGATTGTCCAATAATGAAATCTTTCTCATTACAACCTAGAAAGACATTCATCTTCTATCCCTAACTCAAATTTAAATATGAGATGAAGAAAGAAATATAAAGTTGAGAGACAGATAAAGATGAAAAGAGAGAATGGCACTCTACATTTGATTTATCTGTTTACTATTTTATATAAATTATGCCTGTGTTTCTACTAAGCCTTATTAAAAGCTACCCTCCCCCACATGCAATTCAATTATCTGATATTGGACATTTATTGAATCCTATGTAGCTTATTGTAGTATTTTCTTTTTTTTTTTTTTAATTAGTTTATTGATGCTTTGTGCATTCATACAATTTTTCCAATTCAGTCAGGCTTATTCCCCTTTCCCTCCCCCCCACCACCACCCCCATCTCCAAGATCATGCATTACTGTGCAGCAGAGGCAGCCATGTGCCTGTATATCCAATCTAGATTGGCATTGGCTCTCCCTTGAGGAATAACCCATGGCTGATGCCACACGCTTACATCCTCGGCAAGGTTAGGAAGATGTTATAAGCCACAGTAAGACCCTGTCCATATTTAACAGGGGGGAAAATTGTAAATTCATGGATTAACTATCATCCAAACATGTTGGTCTATGATAAAGTAAACACCACTAACATCAGTGGCTGCTTAACATACCTATATATCTAATTGCTTGTTCTTCCCAATTAGTAGGATCGAAAGTTATTCCTGGACAAACGGTCAGCCCATGAAAGGACGAAACACCAGAATTGACCAGAGTCCAGTCTCAAGAGAGAGTGGAGCCTGTTTTACTCTTCTTCCACCTGGCCCTTTTCTAAGCCTAGGGAACAACCTGAAGTAAGCAGGGGGGTTCGGTAGAATGTAAAGGGCTGCGATTGGGTGAATGGTGACGAAACTACCGCAATGTAGTCTGGACACTCATGGTGAGCAACGGTGGCTGATTGAACAAACACCGTGCACCCCCACGGGATGAGGGGGCTGAGGGGGGTTGGGCACAACAGCCTGCGGAAGGGAGGTTGCTACGGGGTTATGGTGAGGAAGATATGATGCATTATGAAGTGCACTTCTGTCAGGGTGCACCAGGAAAGAGAAAAGGGCATCGGATTTTCATGGAACTGGAATAACACATGATTTTTAATCCATAATGTAGGTGCTGGGACTATGGACCTTTGTCTATGCATAGAGCATCAGTGCACTGAAACCATATGATATATATATTTATAGTATATGAAATATACAAAAATAAATAAAAAAAAAAAAAAAAAAAAAAAAAAAAAAAAATATGTGTGTATGTGTGTGTGTGTGGTGTGAAATTTGGCCTATAGACTCTTATTTGTGTTCCCAAATTTCATTACGCTTCAGATGGTGATTAACACAGAAACTAACAATTGGTCATTGTGCAGAGAACAAGAATGTAGAGGTCTTACCCCCTGAAAAGGACATCTATCTTATCTTTTAAAATATGGTCTCTCACTAAAACTGCGCTTGCTATTCCTGCCCACCTAGCAGGTCAGTGAGCCCTGGGATACTCATACTCCTGTCTCAGCCCTCCAGTCCTGGAGTTATAGGCATAATTCACACTTAGGTTTTTGTCTATCTGTTTATATGCATCTGTTCAGGATCTGAATTCAGGTCCTCGTGTTTACTCAGCAAGCACATCACCCACAGAGCCATCTTTCTAGCCTTCATAATGTTCTTTATAACCTTCCGATTTCCCACTGATACCTCTGAAATTGCTACATGATCACTAATTTAATATACACTCTTCAGTAGCTAAGGATTATGTAAAGTTCAACCTCAAAAACTACTAAATATTATAATTTATTTTCTCCTCTTGTTCAAATCCTCAAATAACCATTTGTTCTTTTTGATGTCTCAATATTCCCTGAAGCTTATCAATTCACATAGCAGAAGGGGGGATAGAGAGAAAAGTAGAGTACATCAACTCTCAACAGTGAAGTTTTTTTCTACACCAGAGTGCAATGTGCACAGAAAGTCAAAACTTGGCAAGTTTTAAAGAATGAGACTTCAGAGTGTGTGTCCCTGGGTAGATCTCTTATATGAAACCTCTCCTACCCAATGTTCTAACCATTGTGGAAGAGGGACAGAAACATTGTAAGAGCCATGGCTGGTTCATGAAGATAGGGAAGCAACCCATTTAAGACCATGGAAAGACTGCCAATGTAAACTTGTGGCTATGGTGGCATCCAGCAGCACAAGGCCCATGCCATCTCAATCAGACAAGGGCCCAAAATGGAGCAAGAGACATAGTTGGTGAGCTGGCCACAGTCTGGAAATTATTGGAAGCTGATTACAACTGGATGAAGGAGAGTATGAGTTGCTGATATTTAGATTGACTGACTAGACTCGAGGAGGTGAATCTGCACCCTAGGATATGAGTACAAATGCTTGACTGGATAGAACTTAACATGTATCATGGAATATATGAGGTTCAGTGTGGTGATGGGAGCTATGGCTGGGAGTGGGGTTCTATGTTTGAATAAGAACTGCTGTATGAAATATACAAAAATCTCAATAAATTAAAAAAATCTCACTAAAGTTCCTACAAAGTTGAAGTATCCAAATGCATAGTTGTTTCCTGAGACTGAAAAATTGAATGTTCTGCAGCCCAACCCAAGCTGCCTTTGAAATCTCAGTCCCCCTCTTGTGGGCTGCTCCAGCATTCCAGACATTTAGCTGAATGAGTGAGGTAATTTGTTTAATTAGAATCACAGTTTAATGGTGTTCAGACCCTCTCAGTTTCTCTTGTACTTTTTCAAGTATTGTCAGTTTCAAATGAGCAGTTGTGGGAGTTGAAGTTACAAAAGCATTTGGATAAATATATCCATGTCTAAATATTATTAGTTTCTATTGCAAGTATAGCAAGATACAATTTTGAACTGAAAGATCCATTATAAGGAAATTTGCACAGGTGTACTATCTGAAAACTTACCTTTTGTCTACCTAGAAATGCATGTTTCAGTGTCCTTTGTATTTTGTATATATAGTATAAGAAATAAAGTAGTCTGTGTAATATTTTGTATTGTCATCAATAATTAAGCATAAAACTTAATAAAACAAACAATACCTATATAAAATATTTCTTAATGTCAACTCAATTGTCATTCAATATTTTAAAGGAGTTGATGGTTAGAAGTTGAGAACTTGATCTTGCGCAGGTTAAACAAATGGTTTACTACTGAGATAAACTCTTGCATATTGTTGGGAGCTCATAACAATAAAACGCTAGTCAGAAAATTAGTAATAAAAACCAAAGTTCTTAAAAAATATTTTTTGCTCTTTAAATAAATTAATGGTATCTACATTAAATTAAAACTATTCTTTATTTTGTTAGTAATTTAATTTTCATTTAAGTATTAATTGCATGATGCAGGCAAAGGTAAGATTTGAGCCATTTTATTTCTCACAGAGACATAAGTAAAGTGTTTCTGAAACTTTTGCTGGTGGGTTTCACATATATTACATAATTGGAAACTCATTACTGAAGAAAGATTATTTAAGGTGCAAATTGTAGAAGAGAAAGCTAAAAGGACTGAAGTCAACTGCTAAACAGCAGAATTTTAGCAAAAGCAAAAATATTTGAAAACTGGGGCTGGAGACATGACCTAGCAGTTAAGAGCGCCGAATGCTCTTGCAGAGGACCCGGGTTTGATCCCCAGCACCCACATGGTGGCTGAGAACCGTCTTCAACTCCCAGTTCCAGGGGAATCCGACACCCTCTTCTGACCTCTGCGGCTTTGCACGACACAGGTGCACAAGCCTACATGCAGACAGTACATTCATACACATAAAAAAATAAATCAAATTAAAAAAAATATTTGAAAACTACGTCCCAACATATTTCTTCACTACAGGACCAAACTTCATTGTATAACCTCCATGAGTGCCCAGAAAAGGTTGATATATTTAACTAGTCACTCTAAAGCAATGAAATATTGCAAAAATAGCAATCAATGGAATAAAGATTTCATAGTTTGAAATAACCAAATGCTCATGTTTATCTTATCAACTTGACTTAATATTTAAATTCAAAGATACTTGCAAGATAAGTAATATAATAAAATAAAATATTACCTAAAATCTGATCCAATTCTTTTCCCATTTTCTGGTTCTCCAGGATCTGGGCATAAGTTGGAAGCTGTTTTAATCCCTCCCTCATTTACTGTAACAGGAGAAATTAAACAACAACAAAAAATATATATGGTTACAAATTCAAGAGCATTTTTAACCCAAAATAAATGTACCATTGAAATGCGTTTAAATAAATAAAGTTAAAATATTTTAAAAAGCATCATTAAAGGTAAACTCATTTTTTTTCTTTATGGACATTAGAAATTATATTTAACGGCCATGTTGAAAGATGTATACTATTCTGAATACAAATACCTTAATACCGGACAGCATGTTTTTATTCACAATTTCGAATTTTCCAACTTAGTAGTTGTGTTCTGATTTCCTTGAATTAACAGCATTAGAGAGATTACTACCACTTATGGCAGCATTTGAGTCTTTGCTATTTTTTAATTTGCAAAACAGAGAGTAACAAAACAATATTTGTTACTAACACTTCTCTAATTTGTATATAGCCAAACAATCTAGCTTGGTAACAGCAAAGAAAAAAACATGATGCAAATTACTGTTTCAGAGTATTCTGATACAACTCTGAAGCCATAATGACAGCTTTATCCTCAAGCAATTTCTGTAACATTGTTGTTTAGTTATTGTGCATATTTTAGCAGTTTTTACAGATTAATTAATTAATAATAAAGTTATTAAGATCTCATTGAAGTAAAGGTGATCACATCAGAAAACAAACGCAATATATGGAAAGGTAATTTATATTTTTATATTCATATTGTTACAACTCTGAATGCTCTGAAATTTCTTATATAGCAAGCTGTCCTGAAACTCAAGATCCTTACTTGTAGAATATGAGTGATGCCTGTTATATCAGTCTTATAATAAAGCTGAGAATAACTCCTATAATTTCTTTTCTTATAAATTCACCTGCTATTTTTAAGAAAATTAGGCATGTATGGCAGAATGCATGAATTCTGGAGGGGTGAGGGCATGGAAGGGGGAATGTGTCTAAATTTGATTAAGAAAGGTTGTTTAAAATGCACAAAAGATCAATAAAAACTTATTAAAATTAGGGCTTAAATAAAGATTCCACAGGGTGGATAAAAATCAAGTACTTCAACGGTTTTCATACTGCACTGTAAATTAGAATCTTTTGGCAATTCTTTACAGAAAAATGATGCTTAGTTCTTCTCCTACTTGGTTAACACATTACAAGTTATCATAGCCTGTTGTTTTGACCTTCCCTACTGACTGTTTCAAAATAATTCTTGATGCAATTCAAATATAACATCAAGGCTGACAGCAGCTGGACTTGTGGCTCATTAAAGTTCAGATTGGTCACTGGACTTAAACTGATTCATCAATAGGAAGGCAGCTAGCAGATGATGGCCCCAAAGTCTGGCTATTTAAAGTCCTCATTTTGTTGAGAAGATACAAAATGTAACATTCTTCCCCTTCATTTTAAAAGTTATTTTCATATCACTAGAAAATTATTTTTGCCAAATCTACTAGACATTCAGTGATTCAAAGCATTTTTTGCCTTCCTTGTTTCCCCCAAATGCTATTTAATTTCTCTTAACTTTTCTGGGGGAATTTCTGGGCCTTGCTTTTAATTTGCCAATTCTACTACAGTGAACTAATTCAAATGTCTTGACTCAGAGAAATTCACCTTTTGTATTTCTTCTGTTGCTTGAAAGATTGCACATTTATTCACAGCTTCTGTGTATGGACTTATCATTGCTACCAAGCTCCTTCACTGATCTATAGAATCATATCCTTGAGTCCCTGATTTACTTTCCTTGCCTCTTCACATGTACTCTAATCATCCTGATTTTCTTGTAATAACATTGTCATCTACATCCACTCTAATCTGAATGTTAAAGGAGCTCTAATTTTCCAAAATGCAATTTTATTAGTGCTAAAATCTCCAATGGCTTTAGATATTTTAGTAAGTCAATTTTATTCCTCACTCACTAGACACTAATTGGAGTAAGGGGTCTGTGACTCCATCCTCCCCATATTTTGGCTGGTCACAGATGGTACCTTCATGAATTTGTTTGAATTTTCTCTATGCTTATGTTTAGATTATTCTCTCTTTAGCTACCAAAACTTCATCTAATATTCTAATACAGTTTAAGTTCCTCATCTCCCAAAAGATAATACCTCATATTTTACCTTGTTATTCTAATTCTCCCTTTCACATAATCGATAGTATTTTATATTTTATTTGAATTATTTAATGTTTTAGTATATTTTGTCATTTAATGCACTAATTATTTAACAATATTTTTATAATTTATAGTAAAAGTTTATATACTTGTTAAAACCATAGAAAAAATAATCATACGTTTATTTTAAAACAACCATAAATTCTGAGGGGCAGTAATAGCTTTTCAATATACTTGCTCTACTGATTTGATTATCAGCAAATCCTGCTATACTATTTTCGAAGAATTAAGAATTTTCTATAGTATTTTATTTCTAATTATTGATTAGCTTATCTATAGAATGATAATAAACTCTTTTAAACATAGGTGAGTGATAAATTGGGTGCATGTTCTAGGCTTAACTATTTTAGTATTGTATGTGCATTAAATTCTAATGTACAAGTGGCTTATGAATACAAAATTAGAAAACACAAAAAGAAAATTCTAGTTTTCAGTTTCACTATAATTATTTTCTCAAATAATTATAGTGAAACTGAAAACTGAAACTGAAAAGTATTGAATACTTTACATAAATTTTAATGATAGATTATTTATACTATACTCTGTGTCAGAAATCATTCTTCACATTCTATAAAATTAATTTGATTCTCATAACACTTTCAAGTCAATTACTATTATCATATACCTGTTGCAGATGAGGAAACTAAGAATTAGGTAGATAAAGAAATGTGTTGACTATCACATTACTAGTTAATGCCAGTCTCCTGAAAATTTCAAAACAGAGCTATCATATATCATGACCTAAAATTCAATATATATAGTATTGAAATGCTGGGCATTTAAAAAATGACATTTTAGCTAACTAGTTAATTTTATTTTTGATTTATTTATTTCTGTTTTATGTGTATGGACATTATGCCTGCATGTATGAAAGTATACTCTTGTTGTGCAGTGCTTGTGTAGGTAAGAAGAGGCATAGGATCCCCTGGAACTGGAGTTATGCTCAGTTGTTAGCCATCATGTGGGTGTTGGAATTTGAAACTCAGTCTTCTGCAAGAACAGCCAGTGCTCTTAACTGGCTGAGTTTTAAAAAATGGCTGAGCCATTTTTCCACCCCCCTAGCTAGTTAATTTTAAATCTCAAGATTGTAATCGCAAAATTTTCCTTTCTGTTCTGTAACTGTTGCTGGACATGTAAATAAGAGATAAGACTTTCCAAGCTAAATGTAAAGAAGATGAGATATCTTCTGCATGACCTGTAAAATTAATGTCTTAGCTATCAATGTTTAAAAGAAAAGAAAAAGGATACAGTATATGATATTTTATTTGAACAGATATGTAGACATTTCAGTATTTCCCAGAACAAAATGATGTCAAAACATTCAAAGGAAAGTGGCACACATTCAGTCAGCTATTTTTACTACAAAATTCATTTGAAGCAATTGGACAGATCTATCTCTTTTATTTAATCTGCTGGTCACTTGCAGCATTTTTGAATATTAATGTTTTTTAAAATGGGATGATTTCCCTTGAAAAGAACATCCTTCATGATAAACCCTTTTCTTTTAAATTTTGAGTATTCTTTTTTAAAATAAATAAATAATAATTGAATTTATGTGTATGAATGTTTCAGTAAGTGCATCATCTGCACGCCTAGTGCCTCTGGAGGCCAGAAAAGGGACTTGGATCCCCCTGAACTGGTGTTTTAGACGGTTATTAATAGCTATGTAGATGGTGGGGAATGATCCCAGGTCCTTTGTTAAGGGCTTTTAACCAGTGAGCCATCTCTGTAGCACCTGAACAGTGTTTTCTTTCAGTCACTTTATTTATATTAATGTATAGTATTTAATTTTTATCATTGTATTATTAATGCATTATGATTTTTCTATATACAACAGTGGGAAAGGAAGAGGGAGAAATATTTAGAGTATGATAAACATTGTTGCTTTTCCTAAAAAGTAATACCCTTTTTATGAATGACGTTACAATGTGCTTTTTTTTTTTTTTTTTTTTTTTTTTGAGACAGGGTCTCCCTTTAGTCCCAGCTGGCCTGGAGCTCACTACGTAGACCAGGCAGGCCTTGAACTCACAAAGACCCACCTGCCTCTGCCTCCCAAGTGCTAGGATTAAAGGCGTGCACCACCACACCTGGCTACAATTTTTGAAAATTTTATATTCAGTATTATTATATGTTTCCACTTAAAACATCAAAAATCAATATTGTCATTTTGAGGGTTTTCTACTATAAAAATAATATCATACAAATCCTGATATAAACTCATCTCTATATGACCACTTCCAGTTAATTCCATTGTTAATTTTTTTATTAATTTTTTATTTATTTCTGTATGTGTATGAATGTACTGTCTGCATGAGAGTTTGTGCACCCGCGTTGTAATTTTTTTAATTTAATGTTCCGTCTTCATTCTAACTTTAAAAACACACTCTTTTGTATTTTGTCTGAACTCACACACCTTAAAGTAAACAATGTTATTTTATACTGATACAATAATTTTCTATGGACAGTTGCTTCTTAAATTGTTTAGCTATATGGTAAAATTGAGGATCCCTGTGATTTTCCTGAGCTATTTTCATTCTTTTCATCACTTATTTTACTGTATAACTTGAGGAAGGAACTGTGGAATAAATGATTCATGAATAAATGAAAATATGGGTTGATATAGGAAATTGAACCAGGATTATATAGATGGCTCATAGGCTTTTTACAATTATGTTTTGATATTCTTGAGAGGCCAACTGAATAAGTTGGCAAGTCAGTAGGTTCAACAATTTACAAATATACCAATTAGCTTTCAAATATTTTATTTAAAAAAATTTTTTTTTAATTTTTATTTATTTTTGTATGTGTATGAATGTACTGTCTGCATGTAGGTTTGTGCACCCATGTTGTGCAATGCCGCGGAGGTCAGAAGAGGGTGTAGGATTCCCCTGGAACTGGAGTTCTTTTGGAATTGGAGTTACAGACGGTTCTCAGCCGCCATGTGGGTGCTGGGGATCGAACCCGGGTCCTCTGCAAGAGCAGCCGGTGCTCTTAACCTCTAGGCCATCTCTCCAGCCCCTCAAATATTTTATTATTAATATCCTTTATTTCCTAATTCTTGCCATACCTTACAAGTTTTGAAATTAAGGTGGCAAAACTTTTTTGTTTTAACAGCAAACAATGGAGGAAACAATTGAGATTTAAGTTGTAAAAGCTGAAAAATATCTGAATTAACAATTGCAGGGGAAACACACTCCTGTAGAAAGTGCTGGAGCTTCCTCTGCATCATACAGTGAGATTGGAGAGATGTCAAGGTGGGAAGATGGGTTTTGAAAATCACAGATTTCTTTCCCCCGGCTTATGCTCAGTTCTGTTCAGGCAAGTTATATTACTGATTCTTTTATTCTCCAAGCTGCATGAGATTTGATGTTAATTTTATATTAAAGATTAATGTCCAATATTTGTAAAATTCCTTTTAAATTATTTGAGGCTGTGTTAAATAAATGAAGACATGAAGACCTAAATTATTCCTTGAAAATGCAGAGATGATGATTATGAGAAAAAGTGAACTTTCCGCATACTTTGCTATAATCAGTGATCAGAAAATACAGGTTAAAAGCCAGTTTATTCAATATTTGAAAAAATTAGTAAAAGTAAATATAAGTGATGTTGGTTTGCTATTTTGAATCCATGAAAAAAATTGCATAATTTGTTATACATTGTGTAGGAATTATTCACATTTTAATATAAAAATAAAATGTAAGATTATTTTATATGGATTAAAATTAATATTTTAAGCTTAAAATTATGATGCAAATTGTTAACAATTTTTGCTTCTCAACTTTTAGAATAATACTTTTAAGGTATGTATATACTTTTATTTTCTAAGGTAACAGAGTCTTGTATAAATCATTTTTTATGTTTCACCTATATCCCATGGAAATGATGAAATATATATTCCACTAAGGATGGAAATGATGAAATATATATTCCACTAAGGATATATATCCTTAGTGGAATATATATTTCATTATATATATATATATATATATATATATATATATCGAAACAATAGATAGTTGTGCAGATTTGGCAATACTTCATCACTTTATATAAATAACCTGGATTTGCCAGAACATTTGGAAGCATGAAGCATATAAAATATAAAATACATAAAATCACAGTTGTGTAGTCAAAACGGTGAGCTCTTATAACTTATCATTCCACTTGTAATTTGAAATTAAATAAATAGGTCGGCCAAAATAATTGGAAAAAGTAGGAAATCTAATATTTAATTATGAACACATTTTTCATTTAATACTGATATAAAATTTGTGTTGGAATCATCATCTCTAGGAACATTTTGCTAGTAAAAGATTAGTTACAATAGTATTTGATTAGGTTATTTTGAGATAAACTTTAGTACAGTATGTTTTTACAAGAATAAGAAAAGTAGCAGGCAAAGTTGAAGTGGTAACTATGATTTCCTATCATGTTATTTTAGATTTCAAAGTGGTATCACATTAGTTGCTTGTTACCAAGTTCATATATATAATATTGAAGTAGGGAATGTCAATCAATTGCTATTAGTTCATGTGACAGTCTTGAATTGCTCTATTGAAACTATTAGCCCATGTATGCCTATGGTGATATAGATGAACACTTAAATCTAGTGACTAACTTTGAGATTAATAGAGGAAAACCAGATGATATGTGAAGTTCATAATTTCTGAGAATTATTAGTTTCATATCATTGTATAAAATTTTCAGATAAGTAAATAATCCTAATTAAATTAATTTGCAAAATATTGACTTAGCATTTGAATAAATTATCTAAACATAGATATATTTCACTTCAATGAAAGTTGCCATCATAAAAATAACATTCCATAGAATACATATACTTTTCATGAAATTTGGATATATTCAAATGAGCATTTTTTTGAGACAGTCTATCTCTCTTGCCCCATTGGCTTTGATCTCATTAGGCACACCAGGCTGGCCTCCATCTTAGAGAGATTTGCCTCTTCTTCCTTCCTGAGTGCTGGTGTTAAAGACTTCCACATCCTTGCCATGCTCAAGTAAGCATTTCTATAGGAATCCAAAAATATTAGGAATTTTTGGCTTTTGTTTCTATTAAATCAGAACTAAAATTCTTATATCACTATATGTGAGAAAAAAGATTCTTTTACATATTAAAATATTGCATACTTTTTATAAAAAAATCTGAGTTTGGTAAATTCTACATTATTCTATTAAACCAGTGCGCAAATACCATAAAATACTGAATAATCATCATGCATGTTATTTAAATATTAATAGTTAATTTTGTAAATACACAAACATTTTAATAAAACACACACAAACACAGACACCACATACTTCACTCTTCCACTAGAGAAAGTAACAAAAAGAGTCCACTCACAGATAGAAAACTTGTTGCTGTTGTCTTTCCCTGGAAACAATTTAAATCCTCTAGATTTAAAATCTATGGCCTTTTTCACTAGTTAAGAAAACAAACAAAAACATGTATCAGGAAATACACTTTTGAAAATGAAATTCAAGTTAACAAATTTTGTTAGCATGGAATTATGCAAGTTAAAGAAACTGCTTTCTTAAGCTTGATAGATGGTACTTAGAGGAAAATGTGAAATAAAAAGAAATAAAATCAACTAGTACTAAAATACTAAAAATGTAGAAGAATTTGAATTATTTTATAAGGAGAAACCTGATAGAGAAATATGCATTTTCTAAAACTGCTTTATTATAAATACAGAATCCTGATAGTGTAACATTAGCCACTTGAATTCACTAAATGTTATTTTATAAATTATACTAGAAAAAAAATGAGTTTGGGAGCATTACAAGAGAGGGAATAGTTTAATTATCCTTAATATTTTAAAATAATTATCTATAAATTTATTAGAAATAATACAAAACATTTTAAATAATATAAGTGAAATAATTGAGGTATAAGTTTAATATCGCTGCCAATAAATTTCATTCATTATTACTGTTTTGACCGATGTCAGAGTAATTTGTACCTAATATATTGAAATAAAATGTATTGTTGGGTATCTTACACTATTATGAGTCTTGAAACTATATTGCTACTAATTCTGATCATAAAGGGTGTGTTTCTTAAAATATATTATTTCATTATTACTATTAAATTGATATTACTAGTTATTAAAAAATGTATGCACATACTAATTTATTAAATTTGTAGATTAAGCAAGCTGTTTTAAAAACTTAAAATTTGTTTAAAATGTACTCCAGTGGATGAGTTTTCACAGAAGGATATCTGGGTGTAAAAGCTTGACTGGATAGGACTTAACATGGATGGTGTAATGCTTGAGTTCTGATGGGGGGCTAGGGAAAAAGGAATGGAGTAGGGATGGAGTCTAAATTTGACAAGAAACTGTTGTTTGAAATGTACAAAATCTCAGCAAAAATCTTTTAAAATTTTAAAAATAAATAATATTTTAAAGTGATGAAGATGAAGTGAAATTGTCATATATTTTATTATAACCTTAAAAATAATGCATTTATCTTTTATTCTTAGTATGTGTGTGTGTAAGCGTGTGTGTGTGTGTGTGTGTGTGTGTGTATGTGTGTGTGTGTTTGTGTGTTTGGGTACACATGTGCCATGCCTTGCTCATGGAAGTCAGAGAAAAGACTTCTTTTAAAAACAAGACTTGTTCTTAACCATTTCCTATGTCACCATATGACTTCTGGTGATCAAACTCAGGTCATCAGGTTTAGCACAAGAGCTTTTTTTGCACTGAGCCATAATGAAGGCAATTTTTTATAATGCACAAAGTTTTGAAATTAATTACAGTCACTATGGATGTTAAGAGATAACTGATATTCAGAAGACTATTTAAATATGGTCTTTCTATGTATACCAGGCTTGTCCTGAAGCCATGATACTCTGACTCCACTACTCAGATATTATGAATAAAGTCATGAGCTACCATGACAGGCCTTTATTTAAATTTTTGATTGACATCAAGTGAAACAAACAAATGTCTATGCAACTGTAACTTTACTGTGTGACCTAACTGAATAGTACATTTAAATATCAATTACTTTTTCAAAATATCATCCAACATGAAAATGAGTACAAAGCACAATTTTACTTAACTGATTATAATGTGGAATTTTTAACTACACCTATTTGACAGATTGTTAGTGAAGTATAATAGTCTTTAATCTTATGCAATTGATTTTTTCCATGACATAAATCTGAAAATTTTTTTACCTACTTCTGATATTCTAGATAATTTGCTAAATTTATGAATATTTCCATTTGTTTTGAAACTTTTAAAGGTATTTTTTAATTATTAAAGTTTTCAAATATAATAAGGTAGATAAAATGCCAGATCATTTACTAGAAACTGCAGTTATCAATTACCTACATCTAAGGGATAGAGACAGAGGGAGCAGGACTTATGTGACTTGATCCTTTATAAGTATTTGTTCTATAATTTTGGACAAAGATTTCATCTTTTACCCCATTTTTCTCTTAAATAAAATCCAGCTATAGAAAATTAATTTTATGGTTCTCAGCATCTTCATTAATGACTTTTATTTACAGAGAAAGGAAAGCTAGAAAGATCTCAAGTGGTCCTTTTCATTGTGATTCTCTTCCTTCCTTTCTTTTTTTTTTTTTTTTTTTTTTTTTNGTCTTTTCGAGACAGGGTCTCCCTGTAACCCCAGCTGTCCTGGAACTCACTCTGTAGACCAGGCTGGCCTTGAACTCACAAAGACCAGCCTGCCTCTGCCTCCTAAGTGCTAGGATTAAAGGCATGCGCCACCACGCCCGGCTCTCTTTCATCTCTACATGCAAACCAATGTTGACTTAAGTTTAACGTCACTGAAATATTCAAGTGCTCTAAACTTAATCCTGCTACTTGTGAAGTTCCCTGCTGCGTCAAAAACTTTTAACAAAATTTTCATTATGTATGCTTTCTCTTATAAATACTGTATCAGTAACACTGGTTTTTATTGGGCTGGGAGGTGTGTACATGCCCTGGTTGGCAGGTTTATGTGTGTACATATTACTGAAAGGGAAGTGACAATATGTGGAGACATTTGTATTCACTTGAATTTTGAAATATTTTAAACAGCAAACAAAGGTTTTAGAACATTAAAAAAATAAGTTAGTAGGAAGAGCACTTTTTATACCATGAATAAATCAATTGGATGAATGTTGCAAGTATCAATTTAAAAATTCTGCCTATCATGTGTCAGATATTTACTACACATAATATCATCACATTATCATGTAATGAGTGCTCTAGAGACCAAATTTATCTTACTGAAATACTTTAAAATATCCATTGTAAAAAAATTAACCATATGTGCAAATAAGTTCATTTCAATGAATTATCAGTAGTTTCTTGTGTGAAATGGATTCTACCTGACATTTTCTATATAAGAGAATCTCTGTCAGTGTAAAGTGAGGAAATGTGATGAGACAAGGAAGATAGTGACATAGAAGAAAATTTCGTACTGGGCTTTAATATTAGAAGAAAATTATGTTTGCAGATATGCTAGAGGAAGTCAAATATCAAATGGATATTTGGAAGAGATAACCTTAAATAGCCTTTCTATCACTTATGTAATTTATTAGTGAAATTGGCATTTTTTTCCAATTGAAAATAATTTACTTTGAGGTTTTTATGGGACTACTGTAGAAGAAAATTGTACAAAACACTATTAACAAATCTTGAGTCCTATAATTGATAATTATGTTATAATGAAATTTATGAATAAAATAAATATAACATTCTAATTTTTATTTATACTGTCAGAATTTACAGGGTTTTATTTGACAAGTGTCTGAGTAGCAGCAACTGCTGTATGTCCTTGACTCTATTTGGTCATAGTAATTTTTATTCTCTTATTTTTTTGAAGTATTTGTACTTAAAAACATAGCTTTGTATGTATAATAATGGTTTCTTCTTCCTCTTTTAGTGCTGTTTAATATGGTACTTAATTGTATAATTCCTACAGCATTTTGAATTAATTAAAATTTAAATGTGTTTTTGTATTTAAGAAATTATTTTGAAAAGAGGATAGTTTTCTTTGATTTCATTCGATTGAAAAGGTCACAGCTGATGTATGTAATGATTTTGAGGATAAGGAATACCTTAAAATTGGTTGTGGATTAATCCACAAAGTTATTATGAAATGAAATGAAATGAAATGAAATGAAATGACAGAGACCCACTGTTGAGAGTAGATAGGAGGTTTATTGGAGTGCAGGAAATGGTGTTATAGATTTGATCAAAATACATTATATATGTTTCTGAATTTCATTACAATTTTTAATTAAAATTTTATTATTTTTATGTATATGAGTATAACATCTGCATGTATGTAAGAGCTCCTATGTCATACAATGGCCACAGAGACCAGAAGAAAGCATCAGAACCCCTGCAACTGGAGTTATGGATGGCTTTTAACCGTGTGGGTGCTGGGAATCAAACAGGGTTCCTTTGCAAGGGGCGGCGGGTGCTGTTAACTACTGAGTCACCTCTCCAGCCCATATATTTATGAAATTCTATAAAGTAAAGGTGCACAGGTCTCAGTACATGAATAACAGCAGCCAACAGCACAGCTACTCTTTTAAATAGTAAACCGTATTTGCATCAGCCAATTTCCTATCATTGTTTTTTTTAATTTTTTTAAATTTTATTTATTTTTGTATGTGTATGAATGCACTGCATGTAGGTTTGTGCACCCGTGTCGTGCAATGCCGCGGAGGTCAGAAGAGGGTCTCGGATTCCCCTGGAACTGAAGTTCTCCTGGAACTGGAGTTACAAACGGTTCTCAGCCGCCATGTGGGTGCTGGGGATCGAACCCGTGTCCTCTGCAAGAGCACTTGGTGCTCTTAACCACTGGGCTATCTCTCCATCATTGTTTTTAAGTTTGATCTTTTGTATTCCCCTTCTTCCCTTCCTTCCTTCCTTCCTTCCTTCCTTCCTTCCTTCCTTCCTTCCTTCCTTCCTTCCTTCCTTCCTTCCTTCCTTCCCTCCCTCCCTCCCTTCCTTTCTTTCCCTCCTCCCTCCTTCCTCCCTCCCTCCCTCAGCTCCTTCTTTCTTTTTTCTCTTTCCTTCCTTTCTCTTTCTTTCTTTCTTTTCTTTCTCTTTCTTTCTTTCTTTCTTTCTTTCTTTCTTTCTTTCTTTCTTTCTTTCTTTCTTTCTTTCTTTCTTTCTTTCTTTCTTTTCTTTCTCTTTTCTTTCTTT
>VZQC01005063.1:3372614-3481464 GCA_009823505.1 Rhizomys pruinosus | reverse complement strand
TAATATTTTTTTTTTTTTTGGTCTTTTTGAGACAGGGTCTCCCTTTAGTCCCGGCCAGCCTGGAGCTCACTCTGTAGACCAGGCTGGTCTTGACTCACAGAGATCTGCCTGCTTCTGCATCCCAAGTGCTAGGATTAAAGGCATGAGCCACCATGCCCAGCTCCTTTTTGCATCTTCTTACACTACAATTTATTGATGTCTGAGATTTAACATTTGAGGTATTTCAAACAAGATGAGTGAAGAAAATTTTGCTTCTTTCACTTTTTTTCTTCTATTTTCATTTGATAAGATATTTCAATACCATATTTTTCTCAATAACTTATGGTAAAACTTGATGTCTAAAATTTGATATTTTATTGATATCATTCATCCATTAATTCACTGATCTTTCCAATAAAAGTAGTTTTAATGTCAAAAGATATTTCTCACAAGGTAACATGACTATTGTTATTAAAATCTATGCAAGAAATTCCATCTGAGTAATATTTCCCACACAATCCTAAATTGCCTCCCATTAGCATCATACTTACATAATATAAGTTTACTGTTAGTTCTATTACCTGAAGTATTTTCAAATGCTATTTTATTCTAGAGAAGATCATGATCTCTGAAGGAGTCGACAGAGTAAGACCATTGATGTGTGATATTATTTTGCAACAATAATAATCTTGCTATAAAGTAGCAAGATTATTATTGTTGCAAATTTTAAAACCTGAAAATGGAGAATGTTATAGCACCATCAAGTCACCATAAGCATGTGAGCGTAACAGTGAGATGGTCCCATCCAGACTGAAGTTGGAAAACCACAGTCTAATATGCAGGTGCCATGTCAGTGTCAACTGTTCAGTGGACCCCCTCAAGTTTTATTAAAATAACTTCATACAATTTATTTTAAATTCCTTTAAATTTTTCATAATTTTACTTCTTTATATTAGATACTAAAATCTCACATCTGTAGCTGTCAGTGAATTACATGAAGTAAAGTTCCTTACAAAGTTCTCTGGCCAAACACTATTCCTCACCATGTTCCACTGCTGCAATCTTCCTCCTGTGCACAGAGATCCAGGAACCACAGGTATTACTATTATTTTCCTTTCCTTTCATTTTCTTTTTTTTCTTTTTTTTCTCCTCCAGTTAAATTCAAAGTGTAGATTATGTACAGATTTAAGTTCTGGTTGTATTTGTTCTCTGACTGTACAACACGACTGAGCATACATTGAACAAAATGCCTATCTTTTTGTTTGATTTATGTCTCCATTCTGCTTTTATTCTCAGAAGCCTTGGCCTACACACAAAACCAACCTGTTTACCCTTACATCATGTAGTTTATTCACAGCACATAAATTAGATAGTTTTTTGAGTTATAGTCCATGACATTTTATTTCCTGTTCTAGTATAAATTAAATGAAGCACGATGCATGATATTCTAAGTTTATATGTATACTCGAGAAGTAGAAATAGATGAAGAGAGAAATTGATATAAAGATGGAAAAATCATGGGAGAACCAAAGAAGAGTGGAAAATAAATCAAAAGATGGAAAACAGAGAAAAAAATCAAGTAAAAGGATGAAGTGTGTTTAAGCAAATGAATACATTAATGAGTTAATAAAGAGTGTGCATGTGAAGAAAGTAACAAGAACAAATTCACCTACATTTAGGAAAAATATATCCTAAAAGTAAAGCAACAGTTGAGCGCCAAGTGGAATATTCTTTTTTAATTTGAGGCATAGAGGTCTGTTGGGCCCAGAGAATAATTTACATATGACTAAATTTGCATATGCTAACATAAGCACATTGCCAACCATTAAATTAGATGTCTTGATGTTAGTGGCAGCCATTTCTATGCTTTTCTGATTAAATAATCAGAAAAATAAGGGTAAGTTAGTTCAATTCTCTTTTTAAAATATTTTATGTATTATTTTTATCTTCTGTGTATGAGTATATTGCCTGCATGTGTCTGACTGGACTCATGTGTCTGACTGGACTCATGCTGTGCATTGCCTGCAGAATCAGAAGACCGTGTGGAATACACTGGAACTGGAGTTACAGATGGTTGTTAGCCACAATGTGGTTGCTGGGAATCAAACCAGGGTCCTCAGAGAGCAGCCAGTGCTCTTAATCCACCGAGCCATCTAACTAGCCCCATGTTAGCTGAATTTTCTAAATAAAACACACAAAATGATGATTGAAACCAAAATAAATATTTGGTATCATCAGACGGAATCAGAAATTTTAGAATTAGAAGTGAAACATATGGTACATTATTGAAGGAATCTTTAATGTGCATTTTTTTAAATACCAAGATTGTTCGGCCCTCAACCTGTGCCCAAACATCTTTAAAAAACATTTTTTGTGGGCTGGAGAGATAGCCTAGCGGTTAAGAGCACCAACTGCTCTTGCAGAGGAACCGGGTTCGATCCCCAGCACCCACATGGCAGCTAAGAACCATCTGAAACTCCAATTCCAGGAGAACTCCAGTTCCAGGGGAATCCGAGACCCTCTTCTGACCTCCGCGGCATTGCACGACACGGGTGCACAGACTTACATGCAGACAGTACACTCATACACATACAAAAATAAATAAAATAAAATAAAACATTTTTTGTTCCCCCAGGGGCTGAACAGAAGCTCAGCAGATAAGAGCATAGACTGCTCTTGTAGAGGACTCAGGTACGAATTTTAGTACCCACATAGTGGCTACCAAACATTCTAACTTAGTTCAAGAGCATCAAATATCTTGCACTGACACATACAGGCAATACACTCATACACGAAAAAATCTATTTGTTTTAATTGAGATGTTTCTCTCTCTCTCTCTCTCTCTCTCTCTCTCTCTCTCTCTCTCTCTCTCTCTCTCTCTTTATGCATATGTATGCCCTGGTCAGTATTTGGAGTCAGACAACAATCTACAGGCATTGTCTCTGGGGATTGAACACAAATCTTACAAAGTTTGTTACTTACTGAGCCTTTTCACCAATGTTTGAATGTTTTATCCTCTCGAAAATTAGGAAGATTTGGAACCAATCAAAATATTTTTGAAAAATAATCAATTGTTAGTAAAGTCTTCCTAATAAAAATGCTGCCTTGTGTTAACCTGTGGATCCAAGAACTAAATTCTGTAAAGTATGTAGAGTACTTGTTTCATTTGTCTTATTATAACAATGCATGACACATCACTGGTACTCATATTCACTTATGTATCATAATTACTTCTTAATTAATCCTCCTCTAATAGTTGGCAAATGTATAATCTTACTCCGTAACTTTTCCTTTGATCATACAGAAAGGCTTCAATATTGTCTTTTACTTTATTACATGATTAGAAAATATAAAATTTGCAATAAAACCCTACTAACTGATTACTTGATGGGCATTTATCAGTTTCTAAAAGGAATTATTTGAGCAATTACCTAGAAATTAAACCCTTCAATGTAATAATAGCTATGACAATCAAAACAAGCCTGAACAGCAGGCATTGTACTCTAAAAAATTGTAAGCACCATTTACGAAAATACTATTAGAGGTTTGAAAATATTTAAAATATATTTTACAGGAAGCCATATACTTTAATAATAGACACATATGTACACTGAAGAAATATATGTTTGACACAGTATAGATTTTCTATACTAATATTACCAAGAAAACATTTAAAACAAAAGTTTTGAATAAAATGAAGACTCGATGGAGCATGCCTTTAATCCTAGCACTCGGGAGGCAGAGGCAGGCGGATCTTTGTGAGTTCAAAGCCAGCCTGGTGTACAGAGTGAGTTCCAGGACAGCTGGGGCTACAGGGACACCCTATTTCGAAAAGACCAAAAATAAATAAATAAATAAATAAATAAATAAATAAATAAATAAATAATAAATAAATACTGACTTGGTTTCTGAAACAAAATGGACATAAAACAGGTAAGTCTTTAATAGCTTGATGTTTGAACAGTTTTGTTATGTATACTCAGATGAGCTTACTTGAAATAACCATGTAAAAATCGCTACTTGACATGGTGGTATACACATTTAATTCACAGCACTCAGTACTCGGGAGGCAGAGGCAAGTAGATAGATCTGAGTTCCATTCTAGCCTTGTATACATAAGAACTTGGGGCTACAGGGAGACCATGTCTCAAAAAATACCTGATTTTGTTTCTAATAAAATTGCTAACTTTAAATGAACTGTGTTATGGTAAAGTAGTAATTTTTATATTTGAGCTGAAACTAAATACTTCTTAAAGAGTGATGATTAAACTGGATTTTCTCTAAGTTTTAGTTTTATCACATAATTGACTCCACACAATGTTAGACTTATCTAGTAAAATTTACACTGGGAAATAAAATGAAAAGGATTTCTAGTCATTATTATGTATATGTATAGGGACTTTTACTAGGAAATATATACAAAATTTATTCTTAGAAAAAGAAACAATCACCAAGAGTATTCTCCAACAGCTGACAATAATTATCTACATGTGGAAAAATGATAGAAATATTTTCTGGAGGAAGAACAGTTAATTACCTTATATTTTGTTCCTTGAGACTTAGCAGTACACAGCTTTTTTTTTTTTTTTTTTTTTTTTCGAGACAGGGTCTCCCTGTAGCCCCAGCTGTCCTGGAACTTGTTCTATAGACCAGGCTGGCCTTGAACTCACAAAGATCCGCCTGCCTCTGCCTCCCAAGTGCTAGGATTAAAGGCGTGCGCCACCACGCCCAGCTTTTTAAGACCATAATATTCTAAATCAATAATGATACTGGAATAAATTTTCTGAAATAAATAAAAATAAAAGACACTAGCTAGTTCCTTTCTAACCTTATCATTATTCAGTTTTAAATCAACCTTGAGTTGGAAATTTTTAGGATCATAATAAGGACCTATATGCTTATATGTGAATGGAAAATTTATTCCAAAGAATATTGAGAAGTAACCAAAAGATAGTTGATTGAATGAAAAATTCTAATGATTTTTTTACATATAACTGTGAACTTTGCAATTACAACCAACTGGATTTAAAAATATTTTATTTAGGGGCTGGAGAGATAGCCTAGCGGTTAAGAGCGCCAACTGCTCTTGCAGAGGACCCGGGTTCGGTCCCCAGCACCCACATGGCGGCTGAGAACCATCTTTAACTCCAGTTCCAGGGGAATCTGACACCCTCTTCTGACCTCCGTGGCATTGCAAGACACGGGTGCACAAACCTACATGCAGACAGTACATTCATACACATACAAAAATAAATAAAATTAGCTGGGCGTGGTGGTGCATGCCTTTAATCCTAGCACTTGGGAGGCAGAGGCAGGTGGATCTTTGTGAGTTCAAAGCCAGCCTGGTCTACAGAGTGAGTTCCAGGACAGCTGGGGCTACAGGGAGACCCTGTCCCGAAAAGACCAAAAATTAATTAATTAATTAAAATTAAATATATATTTTATTTATTACTTGAAATTTTAATACAAGTGTTGAATGTATTTTGATAAAATCCACCCAAAGTGAGTAAAATAACTGGAATTTTATAAATTAAGCAATCAATGTTTAGGTGTATTTTTGTGAATACAATTCCTCATTTAAAGATAGTCAAATAATTATTAATCTTGGTTATACACTTATATTTCTGTTTAGCATAATTATCCACTGAAAGTATGTTCTATGGATGTTAGTAATTTAACACAATTTACTAGTCTGTAACTTCTCTTCATCCTTCTAGAATTAGGTCAGGTATCTTCTGTAGAGCATTCTTTAATATTTATAAGCAAATTACTCCAAATTTCTTGGATAGTATCTTAAGTATATTATGATTGGGTTTTTTACAATGAATTATAATATATACTACTTAATGTCATAGAATTTACTGTTTATTCTTATTAATTATTCTTTGTTCATTTTTCACACTGTCCAGAACCTATGTAATCACAAGGCATAAAGAATGGAGTCCTCAGAGTTAAAAGTTATTATTAACTTCACTTTGCTGCAAAACTGTTAATTGCTTAGCTGAATGGCTGTACTATTATTGTTTCACTTTCTTGATGTTTCAACTAAATTATTGTACCATTATTGATTGTTTTACTGTTTTTGATGTTAAGAATGATTTCAGGTGTGTAAATTGTCTGAAAAATATTCACGGGGAATTTTTTTTTAATCATTAGCTTAGGCTTGCATAACCTGTATTAGTCTTAGGGTATTTAAAAATAAACTTTGGGACCTGAGGAGAAGAGAAAGGAGAGGAGAGGAGAGGAGAGGAGAGGAGAGGAGAGGAGAGGAGAGGAGAGGAGAGGAGAGGAGAGGAAAGAAGAGAAGAGAAGAGAAGAGAAGAGAAGAGAAGAGAAGAGAAGAGAAGAGAAGAGAAGAGAAGAGAAGAGAAGAGAAGAGAAGAGAAGAGAAGAGAAGAGAAGAGAAGAGAAGAGAAGAGAAGAGAAGAGAAGAGAAGAGAAGAGAAGAGAAGAGAAGAGAAGAGAAGAGAAGAGAAGAGAAGAGAAGAGAAGAGAAGAGAAGAGAAGAGAAGAGAAGAGAAGAGAAGAGAAGAGAAGAGAAGAGAAGAGAAGAGAAGAGAAGAGAAGAGAAGAGAAGAGAAGAGAAGAGAAGAGAAGAGAAGAGAAGAGAAGAGAAGAGAAGAGAAGAGAAGAGAAGAGAAGAGGAAGAGTAGAGGAAGAGAAAGAAGAGAAAGAAGAGAAGAGAAGAGAAAAGAGAAGAGAAGAGAGAAGAGAAGAGAGGAGCAGAGAGGAGAAGAGAAGAAAGAGAAGAGATCAGCAGAGTGGCAATCCCAAAAGGCCCTCTGCACAGGATCAGAGAAGGTATATGCTCTCTGACCCTTAGGTCAAGAAATCGGTGGAGTGAAGAACCCAAGTGATCCTCTGCACAGGAGCAGGGAAGATAGATGCTCCTCAGGTCATGAAAAAGAAAGAGATTCTTGTGTATTATTTGATTAATTTCTTCACCTCCTTTGCGACCACCCACTTCAGGAACTGAACCTAATGGAGCTGGACTCCCGCAAGTAAATAGATAAAGGAAGTCACTGAAATAGGTCTTGGCTCTTGAAGTTACAGAAAGACCATCTTAAAGTAGATCTTTGGTATAATCATAATTTAAGCTATTGAAAAAATATTAATGAATTAAACATTTAAAATGTCTTCTGCATATTTTTCTATTATTTCCAACCTAAAAATAGTGGAGAATATTCCCAAAAGAGAAGATGCCACAATAAGTACTTTGTCAGAAAAATAATTTTAAAAAAGTTATAGATGTGAAACACATATATAACATTGAAAGTTACTGATAGCAGTTTGGAAATTATTGGAAGTATATCAAGTGAAAGCAGTTCCTGTACAATATTTATATGAATACAGTTGAATTTATATAAAATCACTTTCCATTTCCTTTGCTTATGGTATTAATCTACTGTTAAAACGTCTATTTCCAATCTGAATAAAGATTGCTCTAAAAATCAACAAAATATTAGTTTGTAATTCTAAAGTTTCTTACCAAAAAAAAAAAAAAAAGAAATTTAAGTGAAACCTTATTTGCTGTATAGTTTTTTATAATAGATCTCATAAGCCACCTGGCTTCTGTTTGTTGAGTCATGCAATGATGGTGGGGTAGTTTGCAAATTTTAGTTGATGTGATTGTTGAATGAAAGTGCAAGATTACCTTCATGATTAATACTTCAATATAAATAAATCAATTTATGGTCATAGTATTAAGAAACAGCCTTTCAAAGTAGATTTAAATTCGTTTTTAATACAGCCAGGTGTGGTGGCGCACGTCTTTAATCCTAGCACTTGGGAGGCCAAGGCGGGTGGATTTCTGTGAGTTCAAGGCCAGTCTGGTCTACAGAATGAGTTCCAGGCCAGCTGGGGCTACAGGGAGACCTTGTCTCAAAAGACCAAAAAAATTAGTTTTTAATAATATTCAGTTTTGAATCATTTTTACTAATTCTTTGAGAATTTGATACAATGGGTTTTGATCATATTCTTACTCTTCATGCTAGTCTGTGAAGACAGAAATTAGGCAATGCCAAATGAATCATTTAAAGGAAATTAGTATATGCTAAAATTTTATTTTAATGTTATTTCAGAGACTCGCAATAATAACTTTCAAGATGAATTCAAATGGAAATAAATTTCCAAAATGTATTTTCTATTAACTTAAGTAGAAAAGTTTGATTTCTTTTTAGTGTGTGGTAATTATTGTTTTGTTGTCATTTTAGTTTCATTATTTTCTGTATAAATTTTGCATAACTGAATTACATAATCCATATGCAAATTAAAGAAAATTCATGAAGGTAACTAAGAAATGGAGGTCATATTTACCCCTTCAGTGTGTCCACTAACTTAATATTTCTAAATATGCATGTACTGATAGAGGTGAACTTTAAAAATTTGGGGGCACTAATCTTATTTTTTCATAAATCTAGACAATTGGACACTAAGAAATAGAAAATATTGCTTGCTATATTTCATAAGTTAGGCATTCGTTGAGTCAACAATCAATGATATGATTTGGGTTTTCTTTTCTAAAATATATTATGAAGCTAATGAATATTTTAAGTTTGTAGCCATACAATCAATCTATACTGTATTTTTACAAAATTTAGTACCATTGTGTAAAACAGGTAATAAGTAATTAGGAGTGAAAAGAATAAATGATACAAAAAAATCACCAGAGATTTTTCTGTATTCTCAAAATTATCCTTGTTTCTCAAGTAGTAATTAACATATTATATAATAAAAATTTCATGCAAATACTTTAAATTCCTACATGGTATAAATCTTTTGTCTGCATATTGTTCACTGATTTCTATAATATGTCAGCTTTATTGTATTTCCTATAAGTTATAGCTGATATGTAACAGATAACAGGCATTTAGTACTACTTTGTGCCACATATTTTATTAATTCTTCTTTCTACTTTTAGCCCTCCCACTATATCATTTGCATTATGCTTTGATTTTTTTTATTGCAGTACTTTCAGATTCCTATCATTTGACAATATCTGCATGTTCATCTACTTCAAATTCTTCCACTATCTACAGCTTGGCTCTTTTACAGCTCATTCTCTTATTAGAATCATTACAAAAAGATATCATTGGCTATAACTAAATTGGCACAAGTAAAATAACATCCAATACCTCTATGAGTAACAACTGCAAGTTCTTTAGTTCTTTCTATCTGTTCAGCATTTCTTGGTCTTCTCCTTGTACTCTGTGTGTCTGCTTGATGAGGAGAGAGCCCGTCCTTGGATGTGCTGTGGTCCAGACCTGAATTTCTGTGATTCATAACTTGCACTCGCTGTTCCTCGGAAAGTCTATGGATGGTGACAGCTGTAACACTGGATACAGTAACATCTGCAGGTGTGCTAGCAACAGCAATAGCACCAGTGGCAGTCCTGTCATGCTCCTCTAACTCACCAGTGGAGGTAGTGTGGGTCAATGGAGAAGAACCTGTGGGACACAGTAGCACTAGATGCTAACTTTTTCTTTTAAATTTTATTTTATTTTTCTGATAAGCTTAATCAATTATATTTTCGTCTATTACCTTAAGGATAATCAACATGGTGAGGTAAAACACAAACACGTCACTAAAATGTGAAGTACACCAGACCTGAGGGATTGTTTCTATCAGTCAATCTGTGATAGATATTATATACAAAATACACTTTCAATAAAATACATTATTAGGGTAAACAAACATGGAAGAGCAAATCATTTATATGGCCCTTTCTTTTAAAATTTACAGATTAATTTTATCAAAAACACCTCTGGCAAGTGACAGGTTTTGACAGAATGTGCAACTACAAAGCCACACTCTTCTCTAAAATATATATTTTAATAGTCTATGACATATCTCCTCATAATAACTGGAAAATATTTTTTTTCTTTTAAAGCAAGCAATTGAAGAAAATAAAATTCAAAATCAAAGCAAAATGAAAAAAAAGAAAAAAAAAGTGAGACTCCAAGAATCTCACATTTACAGTATCCAAATTAGTAAAATATCTGAGGTCATGGGAAAAACTACTTTCAAAATTAATGCACACTTTCAAATTAGCTCATTTTTTCACCGTTTGCAAATAAACTTTTCAGTTCTAGAGTAAGCTAAAATGAATGCAAGTATTTTATTTAGAAGTGGTTGTAAATAACCACTATTCAAAAGAATTAGCAGTAGGAGTGTGTATTCCTATAACACAATATTAGTTTTAACTAACGATGTGTGTTTCCAAATATAAAGTTCATTAAACATGAATAAACGCATATGTGTATATATAGCTATATATAAACACTATAAATGATAATTCAACATTTATTTCTACTAGTTTTTATTAATAAACTCTTCTACAAATAAAAAATGTAATTATACTGCCAAATAAGGATTTTTTTTCTTTTGACTTAACAATTATAAAATAAAGTTGATATGGTATGCTGGTTATGTAATAAAAAGTAATCTTACTATAGAAGCATAAGATTAATAGGAAGCATAGTTTAATGAATTTTAGTTAAAAGGATTAACAAGAAAAATTTTTTTCCAATTTTTAAACTATTGCAAGTACTGTAGACTCAGAAGTTTTGGTTAGAATTTTTCTGAATAATTTTGAAAAGAATGAGTGGAATATATTTTGTAAGCGTTTATATACATTGCTCAACATTTTATATTTCTATCCATTGTGTTTAATTACACCTAATAGAAATAGGGATATTTTAGCCATACTGAGGGAAGTAAACACCAATATCCACTTAACATAATTTGATGCAGTTATTAATTCTTATTTTTCTTCTCTTAAACTGATTGCAAATTAATATGACTAGTAATTCTG
The DNA here is from genome assembly GCA_009823505.1 of Rhizomys pruinosus. NCBI lineage: Eukaryota > Metazoa > Chordata > Mammalia > Rodentia > Spalacidae > Rhizomys > Rhizomys pruinosus. Next base: position 3,470,672 of record VZQC01005063.1, on the reverse strand, counting down.
CTTCTTTGTGTCAAGCACAAAAATTAAGGTGCTCAAACATGGAGGCCCTCATTAGCTGACAAGCAGGACATGTACATCACAAAATTTCCTTGCATAAATTGTCATAGCTAATCGGAAACAGATTAAATTTCAGAGATGTATATTATAAATACATTTGAGGAAAATAGGAATGAATGACATAAACTACTTATCATATTACCTTAAATGTTTAATGTATTTAAAATGAATCAGAAAAAAATAAATGCATGAATGAGTCTGTGACTGTTCCTATCTACCACATGCACAGTATCTGTACAAATCAGCATGTGGTATTTGCTAAAATTCTAGTTTAAAATATATTCTGTTTTCATATAACCAATGATAATGGTTTACAGGACTATAAGCAATAACTGATATGGTGAGCCCTTTCTAAGCAATGTTATACTTTTTTCTATGAAAAGGTCTTATTATTCTAGTAGGATTATAACTAAGCTTGCTGTTCTCAAATGCTGTAATAGGCAGATGAATTTCTTAAATATTTTTCAGAACTTCATTGTAAAGTTATGAAAGCAAATCAGAACATGCAGGCTTTTTATTTAGGGCTACAAAAATTCTTATTTTCTTATTTATCTGTGTCTTGGTGTTGGCATGTGTCTGTGTGTGAGTTTGTACATATGAGTATACTGCCCATGGAAGCTAAAGAATTCATCAGATCACTTAGAGTTGGAGTTATAGGTGGTCGTGAGGTGCCCCATATGGGTGCTAAGAACCCACTCCAGTCCAGAACAAATTCCCCATTGGTTTTTAAGCCCCAAGGGTTTTGATTTTTTTATTAATTTTATTTATTTCTGTATGTGTATGAATGTACTGTTTGCATGCAAGTTTGTGCACCCGTGTAGTGCAATGCCGCGGAGGTCAGAAGAGGGTGTTGGATTCCCCTGGAACTCGAGTTCTCCTGGAGTTGGAGTTTCAGACGGTTCTCGGCCGCCATGTGGATGCTGGGGATCACACCCGGGTCCTCTGCAAGAGCGGTCGGCACTCTTAACCGCTAGGCCATCTCTCCAGCCCAAGGGTTTTGATTTTAAACAAATAGATCATTGAACTATAATCATATACTAGTTATAATTTTAAAGTATGAAATACTGGTATTCCCAGTTTTAACAGAGGTAAAGGAGTTCATAATCTCCACTATAAAACCATTATGCTTAATCTAAAAAAAAATCCATTTGCTTAAATAATTCTTTAGTGATTCTTGAAAACAGGCTTCAGATACTTCTTTAATTAATCAACAAAACACAACTGATAAATCCCTGGAACCCACTTTCCTAAATCCTCAGGATATAAACACAACTCCAAACCAAATTCGTGAGTTCGAATTGATGCTTGGTATAATACAGATTCAGGACCACTGAGCAACTCAATCATGAAATTTTGAAGATTATAAATCTTGAGATCTATATTCAAAGGGATAGTAATAATGATTCTTTATTTCCCTTTACACTGATTAGCATAGGATAGAATTATAAGGCAAGGAAAAAAAAACATTTCTCCAAGAACAGTTTAGCTACACATGTATTTCCACTAGATATTTTACTAACCAGTTATGTTTACACACATATTTTGCTCATACTTTTTCTTTCAACATAATACAATTTAAGCTCCCTCAAAGTGGAGATTTTGTATATTCAGCTCATGGAAGAATCCTTAGAATTATACTAGTACATGGCACATGGTTGGTGCTGAAAAAAATCAAAAGTATGTATGAACAAACAAATGGATTTAATAATAAAGCCAAAATATTAGCAAAAATAAAAAGCTTAATTAATTGAAATATGACTGTGAACTTTTACAATGGAAAAGTCACATTTCAAACATTTTCATCATTTAAAAATTAATTCCAAATAGGGTAAGGGAAAGGGGAATATGTCTAAATTGAGCTGAAAAATGATTCCTGAAATACACAAAACTTCAACAAAAGTATTATATTAAAAATTAATTCCAGATGGGAATATGAAATAAATAACTGTGTTTTATGTGAAAAACAACATTTGTAATTGTGAATGACCTAAAATCTCAGTTGCATAAGCAGCAGTCCATTTGAAATACTCTTCCCTCCCAGAAATGAAATTTTATTGTGCTGGCATGAAGTGAATTTGCTTAGGGTACTGAAACTTCTATAAAGAGAAGATTGAATATGATTTCATGATAACACAAAGTAGAAGTCCTAAATATACATAGCTGTTTGATATCCATACTGACTCCCTTAATGAGTGAGTGAAATCATTAATTCCCATACAATTTTTTTCACGCATCTATGTTTAAATTTATTTTGTTTTTCATCACCAAAGAAACAATGCGTGAAGAATATACAATTCTATAATGCCTATACATGACTATTTTATGTAAAATGTAATCCAATTTAAATGATGATATCAATACCCATTTTGGTTTTTGGTGTATGAAACACATATTGTTTACCATTAAAAATCATCATTTAGTAGTTTAAAAACATGTAAAATTTTGTACACATAACTTTTTCAGGATGTAATTGTCAATGTTGAGAAGATCTTTAGATTTAAGTGAATCTAAGTCAATATGAAAACTATAATATAGCTTATCCAATCTTGAAAATCTGCTACTTTGCTTTATTCATAAAAACAAAGTATATTGTACAATTACAAAATCATTGCCTTTGACAGCACAGTTAAACAGAACAAGACATACAACCAAATTAAATGAAGAAAAAGTACATTGAAAAAATTTGTTGATCATTTAAAATAAAAGCATGGATGTAAGCTATATTTAACAAATTAATATTTTTCTATCATTAATTAATTTGAGATATATTTTAAAATGTGATGTTTACAACATAAAACATATCCAAAATGCAATTTTATTAATATTAACACAACATTGCCCTATATAACAAAAGTAAAATGAAATGATTTACATATAAAAGCATGCTTATTTAAATCAAAATTGTGTGTCACATTTGGAATTATGACAATGGAAAATGACATATGCTGTACATGCAAATTAGGAAAATCACTTAATGTTGCATACAATATTCAATTAAGAGTTTCTGGTGTATTTTAATCATAATTACTATTTGGAAACTTTTATAATATTAGCAATATATCTTTAACAGAACATACATAAGTCATTATGAATGTATCATTTAAAAGTGTATCCAGTAACATCTTGTAGCACGACCGAATTAGAAATCCCATTATAAGCCGGGTGCAGTAGTGCATGCTTATAATCTTAGCACTCAGGAGGGAGGCAGGCAGACCTTTGTGAGTTCAAGGCCAGCCTGGTCTACAGATTGAGTTCCAGGATAGCTGGGGCTACAAGGAGACCCTGTCTGGAAAAGACAAAAAAAAAAAAAAAAAAAAAAAAAAAAAAAAAAAAAAAAAAAAAAAAAGAAAAAGAAATCCCATTTTATTAAATTTTACTACCATTATGATACGGTCTTTCCCATCATTTTCTAATTTAGCACAAAAGATTTTTAAAAATGCTATTCTACTAAATGTGTGACTATATGACCCAGGATATTAAAAAAGAATAATTTAAAGTGTATTCATATTCAAATAAATTGTTTCAGATTTTTATTTTTGGTGCATTGATTTGTGTGTGTTAACCTCCCATACTATGCTCCTTTCTATAATTTCAGTATTTTATCTGAAGCTATCAATGTAAGTTTTGAAAAATAATAATCATAATATTCATAATGACAAGTAATGGCAAATGTGTAATAAACATGTAAAATGAAAACACAAAATGCACACATACATACAAAATAAACATCAATATGAAGTCACATACTGATGTGACATGTCTATTTGAACCATCATTTAGATATGCTGTAAGTTTTAGTTCATGTAAATGAAATTTTATCTTGCTTTTTTCTTATACTTAAAAGGAAACATATAGGAAAATATACCAACACAGAAAAACACTTATAAACTCACAGACTTAGATGTGAAAAGATAAATTTAGCTACTGATATAGTATATTACATAATAACACTTTCATTAAACATGTACCATTTGAGAATATAGCTAAATCATTTAGAATCTCAAGTATGACTAAAAGCCATATGCTAAACTCCATAACTTTTTGTTCATTGGTGAATTCATTCATTGATATGTGTACTTCAATTTTCAAAATAAACCAGTATAAACTGGTATAGAAAGATCTTAAGACTTAAAAATGTAAATATTTTACATGTAATTGTTACCTAAATTAATTTTTCTCTTTTTAGAAGAATTTCAAGTTTTACTACAGAATTAGGTTATAATTTAGTTTAATGTGTAATTATGTTTTATAATTTTAGGATTTATAGTTTTATGATTTATAAAATGTATGTTAAATTGAGATATTGAATTCATGTATAGACTATGTGAAAATTTTATGTCTTAAATTTCCCCAATTAAAATAAGGTATGTTTGTGATTGAGCAAATATATGAGCATTCAGAAGTATTACAAGTTGTATGTAAATTTCTACAATGCTACAATTTTAATAATTCATACTTTTGAAATATAAAATCACTCAATTGACTTACAGCCATCTTGATACCATGATTTAGTAAAAATATGTATCTATCAATTTTAAAATACAAAGAATGTAGGAAAAATGTTTACATTATGTTTTAAATTTTATATCTTTTAAAATTCATAATTATATGTTTTAAGTGAATTTTAATTTTTCATTAAATGCATGTTATCTCATTGATATAATATACAATATTAATAAGTATTGAAATATTTAGTGAGAATTTTTAGAAAGATTTTATTAATATCACTTTAAGAAGTAACATGATTACGTTGTGTGAGTTTGACATTCACTGTTTCAACATAATTTAAATCAACCTACAAGTCTATTTTATACATTTTAAAAGCTATATATTGTATTTTATGTATTAACTCTGATCTATTAACAAATTCTCCTTTAATTTATTTTCTGTTTTGCAGTTGTTAAAAAAATAGTAAAATTGATATTTATCTCTATTTCCATCTGAGATTACTTCCACTGGTTGAATTCCTGACAGTGATGTATGAGTGTGGGTGTGAACACATGTGTGCTAAAGGAAATACAGATGCTTAATGGTACATTTACTAACACAATAGCGTCATTCAAAATTTTTATGAAATAAATATTAATTACTTTCTCTCCAAAGTTATTTGACATGAGAAATAATATTAACATATTTTAATTATTTGGAATACTTGGATTAATTTCCATACCAAAAATGATCAATTCCCTTTGGAAATAGTAAGATGATTAGAATGCATTGAGACTACTGGGTTGGTCAACAATAAAATGATTATATAAAATATAAATATATGAATAATATAATAATTATTTACTTTTTCATAAATATATTAAAGGATAGGCTTATATCTTAGAACATATATATATATATATATATATATATATATATATAGAGGAGAGGAGAGAGAGCGAGAAGCAGAGAATATGTCTAGGAAAATTATATAATTATAAATTGTTGTCAAATTTTTGAAGATATTTTACCTGTTAAATGATCATTTTTTTCTTTACCTGTCCATTAAAATTAAGATACAGAATCAAATTTCACCTCTTTCTCACTCTCCTTTACATTCATTACAGAAATCCTCACCATGTGCAATACTGGTTTCCATGTGTAATTTTTCAGTTTTACTGTGCACACCCACCAGTATATAGACTAGATGAAAAAATCACTCAAAAGTCACAGTGCTAAAAATGAAACTCTACTACCTGATCTGGAATGAGATTAAAATCATCCTTGCTATATGTTCTTTTTGAGAAGAGTTAGAATGTCTTGCCAAATCTTTTGCAATCGCCATCCATTACATGATAATTTTAGATCTTTACTGCAACATATCTATAATTAAGGGAACTTTGGGTGGCTAGGATAGAGCCAACCTAGAAGAAAGACTGCAGGAGAGTTACTGAGCAATTGGTGATAATCTATATAAATATGCTAAATAAATGCATCTAATAAGATATCTAATCCCCAAATTGTATTTTTCTTCAACATATGCTATCTAGAACGCTTTGTGTTTTATAGAAAAAAAAATTGAGTAGCAAGTGCAATTTACTCAAAAAAAGCCTTAGAAAAATACATGATAGATACTAAAAATACTCAAAAATGAGATCAACAATCAGTAAGTGGGAACTCATTAAACTAAAAAGCTACTGTGCAGCAAAAGAAACATCAAAGAATTGAAGAGAAAACCCACAGAGTGGGAGGAAATCTTCACTAGGGACACATATGATGGAGGTTTAACATATAGAGCATATAAATTACTCAAAAAACAAAGGACCAAGAAAACAAACCCAATTAAAAGATGAGGTAAAGATCTGAACAGAGACGTCTCAAGAGAAAAAGTAAAGATAACTTAGAAACATCTTTAAAAATGTTCAACAGTATTACTAATTAAGTAAATGCAAAATAAAACCACTTTAAGATTTCATCTTACACTAGTAATACTGGCTATGATCAAGACAACCAACGATACCAAAGCTGGTGAGGTTGTGGGGAGAGAGGAACACTCATTCACTGCTGGTGGAATTGGAAATTTGTGCAACCCTTATGGAAAGCAGCAAGCAGCATGCAGAATTCTCTCTTTGTTTTTTTTCCCCTGTTTTTGAGAGAGGGTCTCCCTTTAGTTCCACCTTGCCTGGAGCTTGCTTTGTAGACCCATGCTGGTCTTGAACTCACAGAGATCCACCTGCCTCTGCCTCCTGAGTGATCTAACAGAACTCTTAAAAGACTAAAAGGAACCTTCCATTTGACCCAGGCATACCACACCTTTGTTTATATCCAAAGGATTTATCCTATATCAGACATACGTGCAGAGTCTTATTGTTGAGCTTTTCACAATAGTGAAGAGCTATAATCAGCCCAGTGTCCCTCAACTGATGAATGGGATAATGAAAATGTAGTACATACACACAATGGAATTCTATGACATCATTGATTTGGCAAGTAAATGGGAATGGGTCTAAATTTGACTAAGAAATGTTGTGAGAAATACACAAAACTTCAATAACAATAAAAAAAATTCCATGGGCAGTGCTGGAGAGATGGCTCAGTGGTTAAGAGCACTGGGTAGGGGCTGGAGAGATGGCCTAGCGGTTAAGAGCGCCGACCGCTCTTGCAGAGGACCCGGGTTCGATCCCCAGCACCCACATGGCGGCCGAAAACCGTCTGAAACTCCAATTCCAGGAGAACTCCAGTTCCAGGGGAATCCGAGACCCTCTTCTGAACTCCGCAGCGTTGCACGACACGGGTGCACAGACTTGCAGGCAGACAGTACATTCATACACATATGGAAATAAATAAAATTAAAAAAGAAAATTAAAAAAAAAAAAAAAGAGCACTGGGTACTCTTCCCAGTGCCCACATGGTGGCTAACTAACAACCATTCTAATTCCAGTTCCACAGGTTTCAACTCCTTCTTCTGACCTTTATGGGCATTTCAGGACATGGGTGGACATAAGTACATGTACACAATAAACAAAAAATTTAAAATATTAAAGTAAAATATATTTATGAAATAGAGTTTGAGGTATTATAGATTATTATATTTGATAAATTCTGTCTGTATTTAGTAGAATTTCGAATTGGACCTTTATATTGCTGCAGGTTATTGCTATGCTAATTCTCTTTCTCAATATGTCTATTATAAGATTAGAAGTAAAAAACATCTTCATATGATCAATAAGTAATTACTATGTATAAAATGATAGTGATTTACATGGTTTATACATAGCATTGAATGTATTTTAATTTTATTTGGGGCACTAATATGTTAAAATTTAAGCATAAAATGAAGAGAAGTGACCAGATCACAGAAGCCATATATTTGAACACTGTGACACATGACCAGTTCTCTGACTTTTCCTCCTCTTGTTGCACAGAATTTGTCCCTAAGGTTCTTATAAACCAAAACTTATAGGGAACATATGGGGGGATTTAAAAGCTACTTGTTGACTTATTTCTCTGTTCATATTTCAAAAAGCAGCCCGGCTTCGTACTAATTTCAGGAATACAATTTTATATCACAGCATGTAGAGTATTTTTCTTCTATGCAATAATGATTGTCTATTTCATTTTTACTTGTTTGCATTTTATTTACTCAGTTTTTGATATTTTTGAGACCGGGTCTCCCTTTAGTCCCAGCTGGCCTGGAGCTCACTCTATAAACCAGGCTGACCTTGAACTCGCAGAGTTCCATCTGCCTCTGCCTCCCAAATGCTGGGATTAAAAACATGCACCACCAAGCCCTGGTACTTGTTTGCATTTTTAATATCCTATTAGCCTCAATAGATTGCATCCTTCTCTCCCTCCCACATTGTTTACGATCGTTGAATAAGTAATATATGCATCATACATATCATATTTATATATGTATATATGTATATATATGTATGTCTTACAGCCTAATGTATAATGTAAAAATCTGAAAAAATGATATAAACAATATAATCCATAATATTAGTAATACAAATAAACAGCAACAAATGTTGAGTGAATTTCTCAACCCAAATTATAATGTAAGACTTCTTGGCTTATTAGTCTATTACAGGTGATAGAAAATAAATGGAAAGTAGAAAATTCAGTTATGTGTGTATGTGTGTGTGTGTTTATGTTCATTAAATCATAATTTATTGAACATTTATTACATACTGTTAGGAAGAGATTATATTTTTATGCCTATATTATTTTAAAAAGATCTTTTAATTTCTGTTTCATGTATGTGTGGATCTTCTGCCTCCATACAAAATATGGTCTCACACAATGGATTAGGAATCTTCTTCCCTACTATTCAATCATGAATAAACTCCTCTTAGATTCTTATGGAACTTAAGGAATCACATAAAAAGTTATGTGTCTTCTGCTTTTACATATATGGATTACATGTCCTATCTTCTTCACTGAGGGGTGCATGAAAAATACAGTGTGCATGCCAAAACTGGCTTTGTTTCTCTGTTCAATAATTTAGTTTCTTCTTGACATATAAAAACTGTGTGTGCCTCAATTTCTTCCTTTAAGAAATTCAAATTTAACTTTATGCAACTTTTCTTAGTAAACTAGTTCTGTTTATTTTAAAAATTACCTTTTGCTCAAAAAAGTTGCAGGACCCATATGATCACCACTATTGGTATAAATTAGGTTCTTACATATTTTTTGAATGAATAAAATATTCACCAAGTTTTTTCCTGTTTTCTTATAATCATTACTTTATGTTTCAGAAAATTTCATGAAAGCTCTGTTCATTATATATGACATGAAGATTTTATGTTTATTAAGAGAAGAAATTTTTTAAGAAATTTTTAAGAAGAAATTTATTAAGAGAAGAAATTTTATTATCAGGATAGTACACAGAGAAATAAAATTCAACAGTATCATGTCAAAGTCCTTTATATCCATAACCTGACTGATTATTCATCACTTAATTCATGCAATTGTCACAATGAATTTCTTAGTATGGTACTGTCTCCAGGGTTTTGATAGACATGTGTCCCTGTATCCCTAGATTCTAGAGGACATTTATCATGAAAAATGTTTGATTTTGTAAAAAATATTTTCTTCATGTAGCACGATGATCATGTAATTTCTGTCTTTGATTCTCTTTGTTGCATTTATTTTTTGTGTGTTGAACAGTCCATCATTTACGGGATGAAGTCACTTGTTCTTCATGAATAATCTTTTTTATGTTACCTTGAAATCAGTTGGTATTTGCTTGAAAACCTTGAGGTCTATGTTCATGAGGAGGATTGGCTTAATTTTCTTTTTTGTTAAATTTTAAATCATGTTATGGTAACACAGTAATCATGATATTAAAAAAGAAGTTTGAAGTGCCCCTCCCTTTTATATTATACAGAATAAATTGAGAAATATTGGTGTTAGCTCTTTGTTGAATGTCTGGTAGTATTCTGTGGTGAATTCATGTGGCACTGGGCTTTTATAATTTGGAGGCTTTTAATTACTGATTCTTTCTTATTGGTTGCTATGGGCATGTTTATTATTTTTTATTGAGCATTTGTACAAGTCCTACAATGCTTCCCAATCAAATCCAATCCCCTCCATGCCCCAACCTCTTATCAGCACTCATGTATTACAACATGTAAGCTAAGCCCTACCCTGTGGAGATCCAAAACCCACATGTCCTTCAGCGCAAATAGAGCTGCTGGAGTCTAGTCAGAATAGCTAGGAATCCTAGGTAAGGCATATTCTTCCTCACTCAACAGTATTCAGTCTGTTACAGTTTTCAGTCCAGGGTCAGTCCCTCACCCATTTCTCTTGCTCAGTTTTGAGACCTTGCCCCTTTGCCTATATTGCCACAGGTTTACATGTTAAAGCTTACATTCAATTGTAAGCCACTTTTTCTCTATGTTCATGCACTAGCGCTGGCTCTTGGCTTAATATTGCCAAATCATATGCTCATACTTCTCTGAATTTGCTCAGTGTCTCCCGTAGTCTCCCTTTACATGTCCAATATCATCAGTTGTCTTTCTTATTTTTTTGGTTAATTTGATTAAAGCTTTTTCAAACCTCTTGATCTTTTTCAAAGAAGGAAGTCTTTGTTTCAATGAAAATTTATTAGTCTGTTTTTATTTCATTCATTTCATCCCTGATTTTGATGAACTCTTGCTGTCTAATCTTTTTGGCTTCAGTTTGTTCTTGTTTCGCCAAGGCTTTATGATGTGTCATTAAGTTGTTAATTCACTATCCCTTGGGTTATTTTTATTAGAAACTTAATGAATTCGTTTCCTTTTAGGACTGACTAAATTGTGTTTCACATATTTTTGAATGTTGTCTTTTCATTTTTATTCATTTTATAGAACTTAAATGTTTTCCTTTTGGAATTTTCTTTGGCCCGATTATCATCCCACAGTGTGCTACCTAGTCTCCATGAATTTGTGTAATTTCTATAGTTCCTATTACTTTAGATGTCTTAGTTTATTTCATTGTGGTCTGACAAAACACAGGATGCTATTTAAATTTTCCCCACATTTGTTGAAAATTGGTGGCGCCCTAGTATATTGTTGGTTTTGGAGAATGTTATCTCTGCTGTTGAAAAGAAAATGAATTCATTAGTGCTTAGCCAAAAAAGTTTTATAGATGACTAGTAAGATTTATTTATTTATTTATTTATTTATTTATTTATTTATTTATTTGTATTTTTGAGACAGAGCCTCCCTTTAGTCCCAGCTGGCCTGGAGCTTGCTCTGTAGACCAGGATGGCCTTGAACTCACAGAGATCTGCCTGCCTCTGCCTCCCGAATTCTGGGATTAAAGGCATGTGCCACCACACCCAGCATAAAACCATTTATTTTATGGTGTCAATAATTCCAATGATTTACTATTTTGTTTTTGTGCAGATGATTTAGCTATTGGAGAAAATGAAGTATTGAATTTATCCACAGTCACTGTGTTGAGGTTAAACTGTGAATTTAGATATAGTAGCAAGTGTTTTATAAATGTGGTTGTCTATATTTGGTTTGTATATTTTTTTCTTTTTTTTATTGATGCTTTGTGTATTTCATACATCATTTTCCAATTCAGTTCAGGCATATATCCCCTTCCCTTCCCCCCACCTCACCCCTACCCATCCCAGATCATGCATTCTGCCGTAACTTTTCTGCATCTTTCTCTGTTTTTTTGTTTTGTTTTGTTTTCATTTTTTTAACAATAAGTGATAATCTGTAAGTACAAGCATCCTTCATGTAAAACCAATTTTCAAGCAGTTGTGCCCAAACCCACACAGCTCATGGGTCCCACCATCCAGCAGGGGAGGCTTGTATGTTCAATCAAATTGATCAAATGAGTGTCCAGTCTATATTGTTGAAGTTTCACCATTCACCCCAATCGCAGCCCTTACATTCTATCGCACCCCCTCTTCCACAGATTGTTCCCTAGGCTTAGAAAAGGGGCACAGGTGGATGAAGAAAGAAAACAAATGAATCACTCAGAAGATGGAGCAAAGATCTGAACAGAGACTTCACAGAGGAGGAATTAGAGATGGCTGAGAAACACCTTAAGAAGTGTTCAACATCGCTAATAATTAAGGAAATGCAAAATAAAACCACCTTAAGATACCATCTTACTCCAGTAAGACTGGCTAGGATCAAGAAAACAAATGATGCCAAGTGCTGGAGAGGGTGTGGGGAAAGGGGAACACTCATCCATTGCTGGTGGGAATGTAAACTTTTGCAGCCACTATGGAAAAGAGTGTGGAGAACTCTTAGAAGACTCAAAATGATCCTGCATTTGACCCAGTCATACCACTCCTGGGTATATACCCACAAGACTCATCTTACTGCAGAGATACACGCACAGCTATATTTATTGCCACTCTGTTCACAATAGCAAAAAACTGGAATCAACCCAAATGCCCCTCAACTGAAGAGTGGATAGAGAAAATGTGGTACATGTACACAATGGAATTCTATGCAGCGGTAAAGAAAGACAACATCATGAACTTTGCAGGTAAATGGATGGAGCTAGAAGACATCATGTTAAGTGAAGTAACACAGTTGCAGAAAAACAAATGACAAATGGTTTGTATATATTTTTAACTGTCATATGCTCCTGTAGAATTGTTTCCTTATGAGTACGAAATTATTTTACTTAACTAATCAATTTTAGTCTGAAATTTACTTTGTCAGATATTCTTCTTCATTCCATTTCTTTGGACTGTTTTCTATCCTTTAAGTCTAAAGTGGTGTCTTTTGTCGATCATGAACCGTGGTTCTTAGAGCCAGCAAAAATTTTAATTCCATTTTCAGATGCAATCTCCTAGTCTATGGCACTTTATTTGAAGGAATTGCAATACTAAACTGGTGAGATAGTGGAGCTACTGATTTTATATGAGTACCACAGCCTTTGATTAAAAGCCAGCTACACGGGCTGGAGAGATAGCCTAGTGGTTAAGAGTGCTGACTGCTCTTGCAGAGGACCCAGGTTCGATCCACAGCACCCACATGGCGGCTGAGAATCGTCTGTAACTCCAATTCCAGGAGAACTCCAGTTCCAAGGGAATCTGACACCCTTTTGTGACCTCCGCGGCATTGCCCGACACGGGTGCGGACAGTACATTCGTACACATAAAAAAATAAATAAATAAAATTTAAAAAAAATTAAGGGGGCTGGAGAGATGGCCTAGCGGTTAAGAGCGCCGACCGCTCTTGCAGAGGACCCGGGTTCGATCCCCAGCACCCACATGGCGGCTGAGAACCGTCTTTAACTCCAGTTCCAGGGGAATCCGAGACCCTCTTCTGACCTCCGCGGCATTGCACAACACGGGTGCACAGACCTACACGCAAACAGTACATTCATACACATAAAGAAAATTGAAAAAAAAAATTTAAAAAAGCCAGCTACACAAGATAGAACACTATTATCAGGACAAAGGACCTGTCACTAGACAAGTGATGGGCCATAGGAGAGAACCCACTACTATTTTTTCTGCTAATTATGCATCGAATTAATGTGACTCACATACATTACAAATATTTCAACTCTTAAGAGAGAGCCTTCTGAATGATTGAGGGTTATGCTACTTTGCCTTCCAGCCCTGACTGTATATTCTACTTCATCCAATCTGGTGGTGAGGCTTACCACTGAGGTTAATTTGGTCTATTGAATTTGTCATTTCTGTCATCATCTAAGTTTGGCTTAATTCAGCAGTGCTACCTAATGATAGTATTTTCATTCCAGGATTGTCTGTGATATTTCATCCATCCCTTTGTTTTATTTTCTCAGACATTTTTTAATTTATTTTTTATTCTTATTAAACATTTTCCATACATCATACATCATTTCTCAATTGAATTTAGAGTCACTTCCCTTTCCATTCCCCCCACCCTACCTGAGTTCCTGCAGTCTGCCATATATATCTTGCTTCTTTTTCCTTAGTCTTTCCATAGATTTTTTCCTGTTCTCTCTAACTTGTATTGCATATATATATATATATATATATATACTGCATACATATATATATGCATTTATTGTTACTCAAAGTAATGGATTTTTGAGAATGAAATATAAGTACTTAATGTAAGAAATAAATATTAAGTTAATGGTAGTAGTGTCTCTAATTTTATTTTACTTTTAATACATGCGTACATACTAAATTTCTACTGTCTTTTTTGGGGGGGTCTTTTTGAGACAGGGTCTCCCTGTAGGTCCGGCTGTCCTGGAACTCACTTTGTAGACCGAGCTGGCCTTGAACTCACAAAGATCCACCTGCCTCTGCCTCCCAAGTGCTAGGATTAAAGGTGTGGGCCACCACACCTGGCAATTTCTACTGTCTTACAGTCACCCCCCCCATTCTAAGATACAGTGGTGAATAAAGATAATAAGAGTGAAAAGACCAAAAAGTAAATGGACAACAGAATGTAATTATGGTGATGTTTTAGATTAAAGATTACAGCAGGTGGTTTGCAATCCTTTTTTGAAAAAATATTTTATTTACTAGTATTTTTCATGAGTGAATCACCTGCATGTATGTAAGTGCACCAGTGCTGGGCAATGCTATAGAGGTCAGAAGAGGATGTAGGATCCCTTGGAACTGTAGTTAATAATTGTTGTTGATCTGCATGTGGGTGCTGGGATTCAAACCTGAGTCCTCTGCTAGAGCAGTCAATGCTCGTAACACTGAGGCATTTCTCCAGCTCTGGTAACTATTTTATATGCTTAACAATTTTTATTGACATGTATTCATTACACATAGTGTTGCATACACAGTTCATGAAGGAAATTATTTTGCAAACGCCATGTTAGTTGACCATATCCGGCCCTTTCTCATTTCCTCCCCTGAGTGTACCCTCTCTTCCTTTCCCCTCTCCTGCCAAATGCTTGTCCCCTGATTTCTCTTCTGTGTTAATATCATCTATATGAGAATTCTAGGACTCATAATTAAGAAAAACATACAATAATTACCTTTCTATGTCTTCCTTAATTTGCTTAATATGATGATTTACAATTGCATTCATTTTTGTTGAAACAAAGAAGCAGATTTTGATTCTCAGTATCACTGCTCATGGTCTAGGCGATTATGATTTTCTGGGGACAATAAAATGGGCCTGAAATAAAACTGTCAAAGTTATGGAACTTGGTGGGATTTACATTGTCTCTCTCGAAATGTTTCCCTGAGGCTGCCATGTGTGAAATACATCTACATTATTGGAAGATTATATGTACAAGGTGAAACACTGAAATACCAGATGACAGCACTGTTGGTGAGGTTACTGCAGATATTGGATCCAGTGAGTCATGCAGCTGCAAGTGTCAGTAGAAGTCTTGTGCCAACCACAGAAGTAGGAAAAATAAACCACTTGAGTTTTAAGGTGACAGATTTGGGGTAGCATTTACTACCACAGTTAAATGTCATAAATGGTGTGGTAACAGAATTTTATAAGTGCTTTTATATAACAGAAGCACTAATCTGGAGACTGCACTAAATACACAACAACTTTATGGAGAAACAGATATATAAATAAAATCCAAAATGACAAGTATCTTATTTTACTTTATTTTCCGTCTTATTAGTTTTCATATATATATATATATATATATACATATATAATAGTAGTGGTGTGTGTGTGTGTGAGAGAGAGAGAGAGAGAGAGAGAGAGAGAGAGAGAGAGAGAGAGGGTCTCAATTTTGTATGTAACCCAGGCCTCAAAATCTTGGATTTCTGCTTCCCTCAGCCTTCCATGTGATGGTATTATAGGTGTGAAACATTGCCCCTGATGAAGTATTTTCAAGAGGAAGGGAAAGGAAATCCAGTCTGAAATATTCTTTTGTTTTATAGGCTTTGAGATAAGATTCATTTGTTAGTTTTCAAAAATTAGAGAGCTTGGATTATTGGTACGGAGAAAGAAGGCAATCAGATAAGTCATAAGGACTACAATAACTTAGAAAATTCCAAGTGGAGATCACAGTATGATAGTGGGACATGAGGGATTTTTAAGCCCCCAGCCATGCCATATGGTCAACTCCAATCTATCTGCAAAGATGGTCAGCTAGCATGAATATTATATGAAGCCATAATTTAAAACATGCTCTTGAAAATTATTCTCCTTTCACAAAAATACTTCTATGTCTATATAATTCTGTTCTCCCTTACTAAGTACACGTTTAAATAAGCAACTGGCATCTATAATTTAATTAAGATGAAAATTTCTACAGTGAGTCTTAAAAATGAAATTAAATGTGACATTAAGCAGAGAATAAGCTGCCATTTTCTCTTCACGATAATATAAATAAGATACAGAAAATATCACTATAAGGACTTAAAATACTATGTATAATTATTAAAAATTTAAATTTTACTTGGCCAAGAAATTGATCCAAGAAATTGATTTACAACTGTTAGAAGCCAGTTATCATATTACATAAACACATGTTTGCTCTTTGTAAATACGATCACTTCTAATAGTTTTTAAATATCATTTAACAGATGGTCTATACATTATAGAAGGAACATTGTTTTTTTTAATTTTTTTTTTTATTAATTTTATTTATTTCTGTATGTGTATGAATGTACTGTCTGCATGCAAGTCTGTGCACCCGTGTCGTGCAATGCCGCGGAGGTCAGAAGAGGGTCTCGGATTCCCCTGGAACTGGAGTTCTCCTGGAACTGGAGTTTCAGACGGCTCTCGGCCGCCATGTGGGTGCTGGGGATCGAACCCTCTGCAAGAGCGGTTGGCGCTCTTAACCGCTAGGCCATCTCTCCAGCCAGGAACATTGTTTTAAAATTAATAATGTGTTTAATAAAGCCATTTTGAAATGAGGAATGCGGTAATGGAAATTTTGCCTTTGTTTCCCCATTCATCACTAAAATTTAGACAGAATTTGTCATACCTAAATTTTTCATCTTGAGTATGCATTCACTATATTTCTTTTTGAAAATTTTGTAATCTACCTCAGTAATAAATAGCTTTATTACTTTCAGAGTAAAAAAAGCACGCTTATTTAAAAAAATCAATACTAAACCTATTGATCAATAGTTCTACTCACTGTAAGGTGATTCGCATATCACAATGCTAATTTAATTAGAGTGCTAAATAAAGTACATTGATAATTCAGCATGTGAGTCCCTGTGAAGATTTAATTTTCACTGAATGGTTTTAAATAGTGAAAAAAAAGGTTCATTAGCAATTTCCCAGGAAACTCAGAAATGAATCACTGTATTAGAAGATTTTTAATATGATTACAGCTCAACAAATTTCCTACAGGATAAAAATTTAATTTTATAATTGATTTATTTAAATATATTTCCTTCCCCTTTCCTAGCTTAATTCCATTAGTTCTACCTTTCTTTTATTCTTTTGTCTCCCTCTTTCTTTCCTGTGACTATCATTTTCTATCTTCTGAATTTCTACAAATTATACTGAATTTAATGCATTTCTGATATTTCGCTAGGTAAAAATCTTCAAATAAATGCAAAACGCAACACAAAACTTTTATAGAAATAAAGACTGGTTTCAAGAATAAATCACGGAATGATAAGAACTGCATGTTTTTATTAACTTGGGTTAGCCTAATTCACCTTAGCTTATCCTATTCGAGAAATGGAATCTGTGATGAATGCTGTAAGAACTGTGTTAAAAAAGGATTTGATGTTGAGATACAAAACTCCATTCGCAGTTACAAGTAAATAAAGTATGGAAGGGAGTTCAGACTGTGGTCTAGCCAAGAAATCAGTGAGAAAAATGTTAAGTACTGTGAAATGGAGGGTATGTGGCCTCGTAAAAACTTAGTGTTATTTTCTCGTAGAACGTAAGTAATGAAGAGGGAAGATCTGGAGTAAGAGTAAAGCAACTCACTTTTCTGTTAGAGAGTAAACTCTGAAGGTGACAGAGGAAAATGTTGGTACTAATCTACAAGACAGAGGAGTAGGAAAAGGCTTTCTAAATCAAACAGCAGCCACACAGGAAAGAAGGTCAACAGCTGACAAGTGGGGCCTCGTCAAACTCCAAAGGTTCTGTACAGCAAAAGAAACAATCAATGAAGTGAAGAGAAAACCCATAGAGTGGGAGGAAATCTTCACCACTGATACATCAAACAAAGCATTAACATCCAGAATATATAAGCTACTTAAAAAACAAAGAAGTAAGAAAACAAATGACCTACTCAAAAGATGGAGTAAAGAGATGAACAGAGACTTCACCAGTGAGGAAGTAAAGATGGCTGAGAAACATCTTAAAAAGTGTTCAACATCCTTAATAATTAAGGAAATGCAAATAGATCCACTCTAAGATATCATCTCACTCCAATAAGACTGGCTAAGATCGAGGGAAAAAAAAGACACCAAATATTTGTAGAGGTTGTGGGGAAAGGGGAACACTCATCCACTGCTGGTGGGAATGTAAACTCCTACAACCACTGTAGAAAGCAGTGTGGAGAAAACTTAAGAAACTCAAAATGAGCCTATCACCTGACCCAGCCATACCACTCCTAGGTATATACCCACAAGACTCATCCTACTGCAAAGATCTATGTTTATTGCAACTATATTTTATTGTTTATTGCACATCTATCTTTATTGCAACTATATTTTATTGTTTATTACACATCTATGTTTATTGCAACTCTCTTAATAATAGCAAAGAGCTGTAACCAACCCAAATGCCCCTCAACAAATGACTGAATAACAAAAATGTGGTACATCTACACGATGGAGTTCTATGCAGCTGTAAAGAAAGATAACAACCTCAGTGAGGTGCTGGTAAGGCAAGGCAGAACTGCCTTGACCCTTGGGGGAGGGCTCAACACCCGTCCCTGGAAATCCCAGCTTGTGTTCCAGACAGATGCCCCAACTAAGTGAGGTGCCAGTAAGGCAATGCACAACTGCCTTGACTGTTGGGGGACTCAACACCTGCTTCCAGAAGTCACAGCTTGGCTCCAGATCAGCACCCAGACTCAGTGAGGTGCTGGTAAGGCAAGGCAAACTGCCTTGAACCTTAGGGAGCTCAACATCCACCCTGTGAAGTCCCAGCTTGGGCTCCAGACAGGTTCACAGACTCAGTGAGGTGCTGGTAAGGCAAGGATGGAATCAACCCAAATGCCCCTCAACTGATGAGTGAATGACAAAAATGTGGTACATCTACACAATGGAGTACTACTCAGCAGTAAAGAAGGATGACATCATGAACTTTGCAGGCAAATGGATGGAACTTGAAGCCATTATGCTAAGTGAAGTAACAAAGTCCACAAAATACAAATGGGAATGGTTTCCCTAATTTGTGGATGCTAGCACCAAATCCCCAGCTGAAAGGCAAGCTGAGCAATATTATTGTTGTATTTCTTTCTATCTGAAAGCAACTGTGCTGTTATGATGTGAATCTCTTAATGGGCCCTAGAATTAACTTACAACTTATTTTCAGACATGATAATTAATGTATATGGGTGGAAGGTATGTTTTCATATTTTATAGTAATAAAAATTAAAGGGAAAATGTAAATTCCTAAAAAATACTTTGGGGTTAACATGCAGTTTATTCCTGGAGGACACAATTCTGCTACATATATGATGTTTATATAGGCATATTTTGGAGCAATATAAATGGAAGGGAATAACAACATAAGGACTGGGTCAGAGAGTTGTTTGGTACAGTTAAATTCCGCCCAATGCAATAAACCTCTGCAGAGAAAAACTTCAAGAAGACTGAGAAAAAGATACAGGACATATATGGCAGAATGTATGTCCTGGGGTGAGGTAAGGGGAAGGGAAAGGGGAATATTTCTAAATTGAACTGAAAAATGATGTATGAAATACACAAAACTTAAAAAAAGAGTTACACTTTTGCTTACGTGTGATCTTGCATGCTGTATTTGTGTGTGTGCATGTGTGTGTGTGTGCGTGTGTGTGTGTGTGTGTGTGTGTGTGCATGTGTGTGTGTGTGTGTACATTTGGGTGTATGCATATGCATATGTGGAAGGAATTAAAGTGATGGCTCTTTGCTACTCTGATGAGATACAAATGATGCAGAGACTTATAAGGGAAAATGAGGTTAGTGTCACGTTGTGAGATCCAGAAGCCCATTGGAATGCAGAGACACCTAAGGCCGGAGGTCCAAGAACCTGCTCTACCAGGCCAGCCTTTGGTTATGCTAAAGCAGGCCACCACTGATTACTCAGGAATCTTCCGCCTTGCCTTCTGACCCACCCCCACTCTCACTGAATCCCACTCCCACCTTCTCCCTTAAATTCCCAAGCCAGACGCCATTCTGTGCTTGGCTCTAACTCTCCTCTGAGCCTAGCCCCGGCTACCCTGAATTAAACTTTGCTCCCAAGAGCTTAGACCTCGTGGCCTTTCATTCTGGGGGGAGCACACCATAACCTTACATTCTGGTGCTGTGACTTGGATCACCTTTATTCCCCGCCCGCCCCCCCCCACCTCTCAGCAGCTTTGGGGTAGCTGGTAAGCCGGATACCAAGCGCAGGCTACAACAGCATCCACCAGCATTTGGCCAAAGGTACCTTCTCTCTTCTCCTTATCCTATCCTACTCTATTCCCGTGTGACTGTGCGTGAAAGTTAAGAGTGCGTGTTATAGTTCCACAGCTCTTGGACTACGGAATCTGATTGGGCCCCAACCCGCGGTTCCGCCGAAGTCGTTTCACCTCATCGGGCATTCATCACACTTGTGATGACTGAGCACGGGGTTTATATGTGTGACCCTCATGGTAAGACTTCCTAAGTCACCTCGTGGGTGGCCGGCTGGATGGGCACATGAGTGAGGGGAGATTCTTATCTCCCACCCTTTCCTTCTGTGTAACCCTGTGTATGTTCTGCCCCCTCTAGCTGCCCCCTCTGCCCCGACACTTCCTGTTCTACCTACTGCTTTCCATCTACCCTCTCTCCAATCCTCTTTTTCCATTCTTTTTAGTCTCCCATTCTGTTTCCTTTTGGATCCCTGAGTGCCGGATAAATCAGGGATTCCCTCCGATTTTCCCCGTCCAGTTTGCTGTCTACCAGGACACTGGGGACAGACTCTGGACCTGAATTCTGGCCTCCTCTGTGATTTTTGGGATGCCAACTTCACAGACCTGCAGGCCCCGATTTCAGAGACTCCCACACTGGTCACACGGACCTGGGGTCTCTGAGCATCCAGTTAGAGCTAGGGCAGATGCGCCTTAGTGCTCAGGTGGGTGATGAGACTAAAAAGAATCTATTTTCCTTACTACAGACCTCTTTTCTCTCTCTCCCTCTCCCTTCTTCCTCAGTCTCTGACTCCCAATATGGGAGCCTCACACTCTAAAGGAGAGGCTCTGGGCCTTACACCCTTGGAGTGTCTCCTACACTCTTTAAGTACCTTAGATCTCCGAATTCTCAGCTTTGAGAGACTTCTGCCAGCGCTCTGGTAAATGGTCAGAATGCTTGTATGTATAGGCATTCTTTGCCTTTCACTCTAGTCCCTCTCTCTATTCCTTCTGAGACTGAAAGACTTACTTCACTTATCTTTTTCCTCTCCCTCTCTTTCTCTGCCCTCTGCAGTCTTTTTTCTTTCTTTTACTGTTCCTTCTCCACTGCCTCACCGCACGTGCCAGTGCCATCTCCACCTTGTGGTTTTGCTATAGTAATTGGGCTCAGAGCTGACTGTTTAAAGATCCCATTTTGGTTTGTGTTTACTTTCAAAAGGTAACTTGCTTGCTTTGAAATTATCTATTTTTTTAAGACCTTTGTGGACCAGATTCAGGACTGCAAATGGATTCTTGGACTGGATTTTGTTTTGGGTGGGGCAGTTTTGTTGCCCCTTGGGACCGGGTGTGGTGGCACACACCTTTAATCCCAGTCCTTGGGAGGCAGATACAGGCAGTTTTTGTAAGCTCAAGGTCAGCCTGGTCTACAGAGCAAGTTCCAGGCCAGCTGAGACTAAAGGTAGACCCTGTCTCAAAAAAGACCAAAAGACCAAAAAAGAAAAAAGCATGTGTGTGAGTGTTGGTAATTCCCACATACATGAAAATTACACATGTGTATGTGACTATTGGTAATTTTCCACCTGAAGTAAATAACGTGGTGCTAGAGACCTGATTTTTTGACCCTTATGGGTTCACTAACAGATTTTTTTCTCCTGTACTATGTCACTGTCCTTCTGACCAGAGACCATTTTAAAAATCCCTGGATTCATTCATAATCTGGTACTTGGACAGTGGCACATTGCTTCCCCTGAAATCCCTTCCCTCCAATGAAACAGCCTAAGTGCCTTTGCTATTGTCAGTTCTTTAATTATTATATATAATTCTGTTTTCCATCACTTGTTAAAATATTTCAATAAGATCATAGTTTCAAAACCAAAGGTGCAAGACGTCATCTCAGCCTTGGCAGCACAATTAATCAGAGCTGCATGTTTTAAATAATGTTTCTAAATGTGTTTTTTCCAATGCATATGATGGTTCAATACAACTGCTAGGATAAAATCTCTTAAAGAAATGTGTGCATAAATGTGTGTGTATGACATTGTTAAAGAGCATATTAATATCTATCTGTATGATTACAATGCGTGTGCCTTTGCTTAGCACAACATTTACAAAGTGTCATTGCCAAATGTATTTATTAGAACCTTATTTATGAGTGTATGTATAAAGTACTGTTCACTTTTAAAAATTCTATAATGTAATTATGACATATACAAGAAATTGTGTTCCACCTACCAGGTATTATATATCTAGTTACAGCCTCAAGTAAAACAGACATATATAGAGTTACCCACACATACTAAAATTATTTTATATATCTGTTACACTTTGCACATGTTACTTTTAATATCTTTGGGAAAAATTAGGTTTTGCTTCTGGTGACCACAAGGACAGTCCGAGTGTAACCAATTTGGGTGAGCCCTAAGTATTATCTGCCTGCTGCTGATATGTGACAATGCCCCCCCCCCTTCCTTTTCCTTTTCAAAGCTATAATTCAAAATCTGGGGACAAGTGACATGGCCTTCATTTGAGATGGTAGTGTTTTTAACCCCTTTATTATCTTGGGTTTGTTTCATGGCCTATGTTGTTAGAAACTTTTGCCTTACATGGTTTAAATCATTGTACTTTGAGTACCTAAATGACCTTCATAGACCTTACAGAGCAAATTGTAGGACTTACTACATAGATTTAATGTCAACTTAATACACCTGAGCTGAGAAACCTCAATAATTGCCTTCACTGGACTGGCCTGTGCCCATTGTGGGCAATGCCATTCTTGGCCAGATATTTCTACATTGTATACAATAGGCTGAATATGAGCCAGCAACACAAGCCAGTAAATAGCATCCTTTTCTAGCCTGTGCTGCAGCCACTACCAGGCTCCTACCATGAGCTTTTATTATTGGTCAGAATATTTTTGCCACAGCAATTAAAAATTCATTAACTGTGCTTAAGTCAATGTTCAAGCTTTACTTAGGAGTTGTATGGTAATTAATGTACCAAATTAATTCAAACAATCCTCTTGGAGGTTTAGCAACCACATTTAAAGCTCTAATCTGATTTGGCAAGAGGGATTTGACAGGACAATATTTTGGCCCCCACCCTCTGAGGTCGACTTGGGTCCTAGGGTCCTGCATCCACAACTTTGAGCATGTCCTGTGGCAGCGAGTCACCAGTCATCCCATGCCAGGGAAGTCTTGGAGATTCACTTAAAAGGACTTCATCATGCCTGCCAGTGTCCAATCAAAGGAGGAAAGTCCATATAGAGGAGAGACTCCTCATGCTTCAAAGGGAAGCTCTGGTCAAGCAGCAAGGCCTGACCTTGTCCTCACATAGATGGAACTGGTGAAGAGAGCCAGGCACAAGGCCTGAGTGACCCCTTAAGGACCAGAACCTCAACTGACCTTAACACCAATACAAACTTCATTTATCTGAGCTAACTGTGGTTTTTAAATACCCCAACAGGAAACTAATCTAAAGAAGAGAAAATGAAATAGGTTATTATCAGAGAAATAGGTGAGAGACCTACTGTGCCAAGTTAGGAATCTACTGTGTCATGTTAGAAAATATCTCAGAGATAAATGACAAATCTAATGTGCCATGCCAGAAAATACAACCTTTTATATTCTCATGGTTATGGCTCTCATTCTGAAGTCCTGTGTATTAAGCTGGCCCTCATTCTAGAGCTCTGTGTAATAAAACTTTTTCCAATTTCTCAAACCAGGGTACACATCCTTTTTCCCTCTGCATTTCCTAGACTGGGACCCTCCAATTCCTAATGCACCCTGTAGCCCCCTGTGGGTCCCTGCACTGGTATACTCATGTAAGACTCAACCAGTTTGTCCTTTCAGTTGCAGAGAAAACATCCACTAAGTACTGGCCACTATGGATCTGGGCCAAACCCACTGGGCAGAACACCCCAAGCAGCCAAAATGGGAAACTGGATTCTAACCCTCCAGCCTGACAGCTGTTTCCCCAGGACTTCGCCCCTGATCAGCTCTGAAGCAGATACAGAAGACAGAACTCTGCCCTTTTTCCTACAGAAATAAAAGGCTGGAATGTCAGGTTGTGAGATCCAGAAGCCCATTGGAATGCAGAGACACCTAAGACCTGAGGTCCAAGAACCTGCTCTACCAGGCCAGCCTTTGGTTATGCTAAAGCAGGCCACCACTGATTACTCAGGAATCTTCCGCCTTGCCTTCCTACCCACCCCCACTCTCACTGAATCCCACTCGCACCTTCTCCCTTAAATTCCCAAGCCAGCTCTACCTCTCCCCTGAGCCTAGCCCCGGCTACCCTGAATTAAACTTTGCTCCAAAGAGCTTAGACCTCATGGCCTTTCATTCTGGGGGGAGCGCACCGCCATAACCTTACAGTTAGCTCTTTCCCAATCAGAGCAATCCAAAAGTATCAAAGATCAGAAAGTGCTTGTTAGAGTACTTCTGCACCAGATTGTACTTTTATTAAGTCTTATAAGAGTAAATAATTGAAATTCTATATTAAGGACAAAGAACAGGATTCACAAAGTTAGAAGCTGCCTGGGATGACTAGGGAAGTAAAGTGAGTACTGAAGTATTTAAAAAAATACCACAAATCTGCATGGCAAATTGAAATCAATGTTCAAAATTTTTAACAGACCAAGTAATGGGAATGCTAAAAGCTGAACAGCATCCTCCTTGAAAGAAACAGATATAATGTTCTTGCACGACCCCTAAAGCCAATCACACATGCGGGAAAGCATATCCAGAAATTTCATTTATGAGGTTTTACACTTGATAATAGTCAAAAGGCTAAAAAGTTGTAATCTCTGGGGCTTCAATAAAAAAGGATGTCGAAGTATAATGGGATGCAAAGTTCAAATGAAATCATGACATTCTTCAAAGTGACTTGACTTGAGCTGTACTATTTCTTGATATAATTTAATGTGCTAATTACTCTGCACACTGAGTGATACATATAACAAAAATTTCAGATCATTATGTGCTATACATTATTGTGCCTAAATGTAATAGGAAAACTCAAGGTATTTTCAATAATTTAGAAGGTAGTTAATAATTATAAAGACTTGGTGAATAATTTTCATTTATTTATTTTATTTTTTATTTTTTTATTTTTTTGGTCTTTTCGAGACAGGGTCTCCTTGTAGCCCCAGCTGTCCTGGAACTCACTCTGTAGACCAGGCTGGCCTTGAACTCACAAAGATCTGCCTGCCTCTGCCTCCCAAGTGCTAGGATNTTTTATTATTATTATTATTTTTGTCTTTTCGAGACAGGGTCTCCTTGTAGCCCCAGCTGTCCTGGAACTCACTCTGTAGACCAGGCTGGCCTTGAACTCACAAAGATCTGCCTGCCTCTGCCTCCCAAGTGCTAGGATTAAAGGCGTGCGCCACAACGCCCAGCTCGGTGAATAATTTTTAATATGAAGTAATGGACTGGTCAATGAAGGTGACATGAAAAGAGGACATGTTTTATGGCACAAAACAAAACAAGGAGGGACATATGTAAAGATTAAATTGAAAAAGTTGCAAAAATCTGGTTGAACAAATTAGAGGAATAGTAGAGATCAGTTTGGTAATATAAATGCTGTGCCTAAATATTCAGCCATATCAATGAGCTTTTACTTTAAATGTTTTGGGGATCCATGGTGTAGTTTGATTTGCATTGTATTCTATTTAAAAAAAATGGTCAACTGCTATTGGATGGATGATGGCTTGTAATGGGGCAATGGTGTCAGGTGACAGGGCTGACATAAAAACTAATAAAATTACAGGGAAGAGGAATGTTATTTCTTCTCATTAATTGGGACCTAAGTTGGTTCAAGGTATAAATCTGTAATCACAAAAGAATTGAAACTAGCATAGCATAAAATAAATTTTATATTTAATGTAAATATCAACAATGGATATGAGATTTAGCTGATAATACCTGTCAAGGAATACTGAGAAGCAAGCAGCCAAAACATGCAAAACCATTTCCTGTTTCTATCAGACATCGCCAACTGATGAAACATAAACCCTCCAGTTACTAACACATGGTGAGAGCTCTGTATTCATCAGGGAGGCTAGACAGCCTCTTGTCATTGCCATTGGTTATTCACTCACAACAACCTCATGGTAAGCTTACACTTTGAAACCAGTCTCAAACTGATCAGTAAAATTCTTCCCTACTGGAGAGCTTTCATAATACCAAAAGGTGCTGTGGTGGTTTGAATAAGAATGTTCCCCCAAAGGCTCCAAGTTTTTGCATATTTTGTCCCTAGTTGGTAGGGCTGTTTTCAGAGGCCTTGAAAGGTATGACCTTGCTGAAGGAAGTAGATCACTGCAGGTGGACATAGGGAGTTCTTTACCCTTGGGGGATTTCATGTTACTCTCTACTTCCTGAGTCTGCTTGTAGTGTGTCTCTGCTTTCTGCTCCTGATTTGGCCACCTCTTGCTACCATGTCTCCCTGCCATGACAGACTCTACTTGCCCTAAAAGCCTAAGCTTAAATAAACTCTTTCTTTCATAAATTTCCTTGGACAGATGGTTTTATCAGAACAATAGAAAAGTAACTAAGGTGCTATACAGGTTTCTGGGAGAGAAAAACATAAACAATTTCATTCAACATGATACTCTGAATTCTACAATATTGATGGTCCAGAAAACATGTACTACTGGTTTAATAATGGCTTGAAATTTTGGAGGAAATTGATGGTTTTCAGACCATATCTGAGGCTTGCCTATAGAGGCAATTTAGTGCCTTTTACTGGTAAAAACTCTATGGATGTGGAGACCCTAAATCCTAGAGAAGAAAATTCTATTTTTATATTGCTAAGTGGTTATGATTACAAACTGCCTTCTAAATATTTATCTTTGTACCTAGAACCCTAGGCTGCTCTCAATCTTGGTTAAAAAGTTCTTCTACAGTGAGCACCAGTCAAAGGAAAGATGTAAAATTGGTCAAAACACTTAGACTAATGAAATTTGACAGCTCAAACCTAGACCTTTGTCAAGCCTCTGACATATCTGAAGAGGCAAAAAGAATGTGAAAGATGAGATAAAGATTGAGTAGGTCTATTCTAAATGTTGTGTTCTGGACATGGTGGTCCTCACACTAATGGACTCACAGCAGCTGCATAAGACCTGGATAACATCCAGACATGAACAGTCCATCATAGAAATTCTCCTACCCCAGAATAGATAGGGTAGGTGATATACAGGCCTACCCCTTACTTAGAAGTTCTTAGCAGTAGATAGATATTAGGAAAGGAGAACAAATCTTTTTGGAGAATGTGTGGCCCTCCTAGGATTTCCCTGTTCCAGTGGATGCCTCCATGCTCAAGCATGTATGTGCAGCATAAACTGCACTTAGTGGATTATAAAAAAAAAAGACATTAACCTGAGTGGCAGATGAATTGAGAGGATATGGGAAATGTGCAGGGCTATGAATCTGTGTAGAAATAATATTTCATTTTATGTCTGTAGACTGTTATGAAGAATAAAGAAAAAATAGAGTTGGACATAGTTGCCCATTACTATTTTTTTTAATTTAAGAACTATATTTTGTTGTAATTTTAATTTTAAAATGGATATTTTCTTTTTTTTTAATTTTTTTATTAATTTTATTTATTTCTGTATGTGTATGAATGTACTGTCTGCATGCAAGTTTGTGCACCCGTGTCGTGCAATGCCGCGGAGGTCAGAAGAGGGTGTCGGATTCCCCTGGAACTGGAGTTCTCCTGGAATTGGAGTTTCAGACGGTTCTCAGCCGCCATGTGGGTGCTGGGGATCGAACCCGGTTCCTCTGTAAGAGCGGTCGGCGCTCTTAACCGCTAGGCCATCTCTCCAGCCCAGATATTTTCTTTTTTAAAAAATAGGAATTCAAGGAGAACTTATCACTCACAATAACCTCAAAAACAATAAAATACCTAAGAACAAACCTAACCAAAGTCACCAAAGATCTCTACAACAAAAAACTTAAACCCCTGAAGAAGGAAATTGAGGAAGACCTCAGAAGATGGAAGAACCTCCCATGCTCATGGATTGGGAAAATTAATATAGTAAAAATATCCATTCTACACAAACTCTTGTATAGATTTAATGCAATTCCAATTAAAATCCCCAAGAGTTTCTTCACAGGCTTGAAAAAAAAAAAAAGACCTTAATTTCATTTGGAAAAACAAAAGACCCTGAATAGCCAAAACAACCTGAGTGAAAAGAGCAATGGGGGAGGGGGGAATCTGTATACCAGACTTCAAACTATACTACAGGGCTATAGTCATAAAAAACAGCTCGGTACTGGCACAGAAACAGACCTGTTGACAAATGGAACAAAACCGAAGATCCAAACTTGAGCACATACAATTTCAGCCATCTCATATTTGACAAGGGGGCCAAGAAGATACAATGGATCTCATATTTGACAAGGGGGCCAAGAAGATACAATGGAGGAAAGACAGCATCTTCAGCAAGTGGTGTTGGCAAAACTGGATCACCACTTGTAAAGGAATGAAAGTAAACCCCCTGCCGGGCGTGGTGGTGCACGCCTTTAATTCTAGCACTTGGGAGGCAGAGACAGGCAGATCTTTGTGAGTTCAAGGCCAGCCGCCTGGTCTAACAGAGTGAGTTCCAGAACAGCTGGGGCTAACAGGGAGACCCTGTCTCGAAAAGACAAAAAAAAAAAAAAAAAAAAAGAAAGTAAACCACTACCTTTCACCTTGTACAAAAGTCAACTCCAGATGGATTAAAACTCTCAACGTGAAACCCAAACTGAAGGCAATAGAAGAAAAAGTTGACAGCAACTACAAGACATAGGCATGAGGAAAAGACTTCCTAAATCAGACAGCAGTGGCAATAATTAAGGTTGGACAATTGACAAATGGGACCTCATTAAACTCAAAAGCTTCTGTACATCAAAAGAAACAATCAAGGAAGTGAAGAGAAATCCCACAGTGTGGGAGGAAACCTTCACTGCAGATACATCTGACAAAGCATTGATTTCCAGAATATATAAACTACTCAAAAAACAAAGAAGAAAACAAATGACCCACTCAATAGATGGAGCAAAGAGCTGAACAGAGACTTCACAAGTGAGGAATTAGAGATGGCTGAGAAACATCTTAAGAAGTGTTCAACATTGCTAATAATTAAGGAAATGCAAATTAAAACCATTTAAAGATATCAATTTACTCCAATAAGACTGGCTAGGATCAAGAAAACAAATGATACCAAGTGCTGGAGAGGTTGTGGGGAAAAGGGAACACTCATCCACTGCTGGTGGGACTATAAACTCACACAGTCATTATGGAAAGCATTGTGGAGAACAATTGGAAGACTTGGAATGAACTTGCCACCTGACCCAGCCATACCACTCCTGGGTATGTACCCACAAGACTCATCTTACCTCAGAGATACATGCACAGCCATGTTAATTGCAGCTCTCTTCACAATAGCAAGGAGCTGGAACCAACACACATGCTCCTCAACTGAGGAGTGAACAGAGAAAATGTGGTACATCTACACAATGGAGTTCAATGCAGCAGTAAAGAAAGATGATATCATGAACTTTACAGGTAAATGGTTGGAGCTAGAAGATATCATACTGAGTGAAGTAACACAGTATCAGAAAAACAAAGGACAAATGATATCCCTTATCAATGGATGCTAGCACCAATTACCTAATTGTATGGCAAACTGAACAATGTAATGTGATCTGAAAACAATTGTGCTCTTATATTGTAGAATCCCTTAAAATAAACAAATAAAGGAAAAAATGAAAAAATTATTTTTATTTTATCTGTATGAGTATATTGTCTGCATGTATGTAAGTGCATCTGTGTCATACAATGCCCATGGAGGTGAGAAAATGATGTTGGGATTCCTTTGGAACTTGAGTTAAGGTTGGTTGTAGCTGCCATGTTGGTGCTGGGAATCAAACACAGATCCTGCTATCACTCTTAACTGCTGAGCTGAATCTTCAGCCCTGACATTTTCTTTTTAAAAAGTACTTTACTTATTTTAATTTTATGTGTGTGAGTATCTTGCCTGCATATAAGTATACAATGTGCATGCCTGGTACCTGCAGAAGCCAGAAGAATCCCTCTGAACTGGAGTTACAGACAGTTATGACTAGCCATATGAATGCTGGGAACTGAAGGCCACATACTTGTGAAGCTGAGGCAAAGGTAGAATGTTTACCTGGCCTGTATGAGGTTCTAGGTTCAATTCTTTACACTGCCAAACAAAACAAATACACACTACCAACAAAAACAAAACAAAAAACTTTCAGGTAAAGAAAAATATAGCTGTTCGTTGAAAATGGAGCTCGCTTTTTCTGAAAGTACAATTGCCTTTTAAATTGTGTCCATCTTGAAAGAACTGATTGACCTGTACTTTTAAAGTATAAACATCTGTCGAAAGAGAATAAGTATGGAAAGATCTAGTTTGAATTGGGGGCTAGTTCTCAGCTAGCACCTCTTAGATTACCATGTGGGAATCATAGGATTTCTCTGATCCTGCCCCAAGAAGGAGCAAGCAAAGTAGACCAGGTACAGGATGCTAGGTGGAGCAGCACTATGCAGTGGCACAGAACTGGTGGTCTGTGATTGGCTTTGGGAGCTGACATCATTTTGCTTATAAAAGTAAGCTGAAGCAGGCAGTAAAGTGAACTATCCATTATCCTCATTACAGAATACCTGGCCATTATATTTTGTTCACATATAGGCTGAAGCAGGCCTGAATTTCGTACAAGTGACCAGTGGGTTGGACAGTGGTCCTTTAGACCACCAACTTGGACAGCTGGTGTGGTGAAGTGAATTGTGAGTGGGCATAGGCTGAAGATAGGCAATTAGCCATCATCCTGAAATTCCTGTCCAGCGGCCAGGAGTCTTTGGGAAGGTGGAAAAAGCACAGACAAGATGAGGAAACGTTCTGTTTTCCCATGCTAAGGACCTGAGTTGGAAGTATATCTAAGTCAAGTTATGGAAGTAACCAACTGACCTCTGTGCCGAGGGGTCAGTACCCCAGTGTCTGCAAAGCGGGCACTGTGCTCCCCTTCCATTAGCAGGACCACACTGTACCTGCTCATGGCAAAGGAAGCTTCCTACAAATAAGAATTTTCAGTCATTCAACAACTTATTGCCCATGGCTTTAATCTCAGCATTTGTGAGGCAAAGCAGGTGGATCTTTTTGAGATCAAGGCCAGCTGAGGCTACAGGGAAACCTTGTCTCAAAATGATCCCCCCCCAACCATGAATAAAGAGAAATGAGAAATATTACAAAGAAAGGAATACATCATCTTCCAAGATTCAGTGATCATTCTGAAAGTGGGACAAGAAAGATTGGAAGAGACAGAGGTGGCAGATGAATATAAGTAAGTATTTGTTCATGATCATAGCAAGGTAGTGATCTTAAGGTATACAAGGTACCTACAACACTTGTGACAGCATACAGAAGACCTGTGCAAGCCCAGTACAAAAACCTAGCATGGGCAAAGAAGCTTGTTAGGAAGTCCCAGGCCACACTGAGAATCTACTGGCAACTGAGTGTTTTGTTAAGGTGTGGCATCAGGTAGGTTGGGCAGGGTCCAGGGTATTGGCCCTCACTCAAGAGTATTGGAGGACACAAATTAGACTCAATACACCTTAAGAAAACTGAGGACATGAAGTCATGGAGGGAAGTGGACCAGACAAAAGTGGGGGAGAGGGTCTGAATGTGATAAAAATACATTTTATGGATTTCTCAAGTTATCAATAAATATATGATTTAAAAATTGTTTGTAAGGAAAGGAGGCTGAAAGAATCCAAGGCCACTAAGGACAATCTATGTAGGCAGTTTCTATGAATTTTGATGTTGGGTTTCAGGTTCAATGTCCTTGAGTTCCTTAACTGAAATTTCATTGAATATCATTATTGTTACTATGAATTTTCAAATACAGGGAAAAAAGAAAAAGAAAAACTAGAAAATATATGCCTG
Source organism: Rhizomys pruinosus (assembly GCA_009823505.1). Lineage (NCBI taxonomy): Eukaryota > Metazoa > Chordata > Mammalia > Rodentia > Spalacidae > Rhizomys > Rhizomys pruinosus. Next base: position 3,438,298 of record VZQC01005063.1, on the reverse strand, counting down.
GAAACTGAGAAGGAACGCACACTGTGATTCCTCTTATATAAGTAACTAAAGAAAACATATTGATAATAATGTGAATCATTTATGCTAATATTTGAAGAGAGAACTATGAGTCTGGATTATACAAAATACAAGTAGTGTTAAATGTTATATGAACAAAAATAAATAACATTAATTATAGGCACTAAGGCTGAGATACCTTCCAGATTTGTGATGTCCAAGATATTTTTTAGTTCCCCAAACATGAAGATTCATAAAACATTGATTTTTTTATTTACAAAAATAACTATAATCAAAAAGTTTGACCAGAGAGAAAAGGCAGAATTAAATTGATGTATCAAGGAATCTACAGAGACAGTTTCATTTGACCTATACAGGTAACGGTTGGAGGCGGTGATTCTGATCAAAAAGCGTTTGTGTCTGGGTGAAGAAATAGAGAGTACAAATGTAGAAAAAGACAGTAAAGTCAGGTCAGCTGCAAATGCAATGAGAAGAATCTGAAGGAGTGCACAAGGTGATTTCAAAGACAGTAAATATCTCTAAGCAGGTGTCAAACAGAATCCATTGTTCTAGCAAGGGCAATACTTGAATATATTTATTGACAATAAAAATTTATTTTTTATACAATATAATTTGAGAATATTTAGATATCATTGGTCATCCACACCTACCTCCACTGACACCACTCAATTCAATTAAATATACTCCACTATATGTACAATAGAGTCTACATAGTCTGATCTGTGCCCCCACATGTCCCTCAGCATGTGTCCCTCCTGTGGACTCTGCTCATCCTACCAAGAGTCCCATCTTTGTAAGAGAATGTCTCATCCCATCCCAGCAGCCATCATTTGCCAAAAGTTTCCTGTGTTCTGTTGGGACTTCTTACCTAGTCTGGGATTCTTTTTACTTTAAGCTTGCATGGGACACGTGCATGCTGTCACCATGGGTATTTGAAGAACTTTTAACCTTTCACATCCTTAACTTTTGTATCTGCTTTATAATTCTAAGTCTTTCTTGGAAATATGATGAGCATTTCATTTATAATTTACATTAGGACATTGTAAATAAATAAACACATCTAGTATTTAAATTATAAATAATTATGTTACCTTAAACCAGTAACTAAAGTAACCATGACCATACCATTAATTAAAACAAATGAAAATGTTTTTTGAATTCATGAGGGCTTAAGCAGACAGAATCAAATGAAGAGTCTATGCTTTAATTCTATTCAGAAAACTTGATCTATAAAATGAAATTTAATCATTTTATAAATTTTTTATAACTATCTAAACTGGAGTATTTGAAGCTGTCATTTCTTTTTTTAATTTTTTATTAATTTTATTTATTTCTGTATGTGTATGAATGTCTATGCTTTAATTCTATTCAGAAAACTTGACCTATAAAATGAAATTTAATCATTTTATAAATTTTTTATAACTATCTAAACTGGAGTATTTGAAGTTGTCATTTTTTTAAATTTTTTTATTAATTTTATTTATTTCTGTATGTGTATGAATGTACTGTCTGCATGCAGGTTTGTGCACCCATGTCATGCAATGCCACGGAGATCAGAAGAGGGTGTCGGACTCCCCTGGAACTGAAGTTCTCCTGGAATTGGAGTTTCAGATGGTTCTCGGCCACCATGTGGGTGCTGGGGATAGAACCCCTGGTCCTCTGTAAGAGCAGTTGGCGCTCTTAACCGCTAGGCCATTCCTCCAGCCCTGAAGTTGTCATTTCTATTCTCAGCTAAAATGACATGATGAAAAACAGCATTGGGTCTCAGTAAGACTTAGCAATTCTACCTTGTTCAGGTTCAGAATCTAAATCGTGATATCTCCTATGAGAAAGGACTTTGTTTTATTTCTTTTATCAATGTTTGTGTACTTATATAGCACATAATATGGGTACATTGTTAAATTGCTATATTGTGGTAATTAATAAAATATATCGATTTAGATTTGTGATAATAAAACTCAATATCTATTTTCTTAGCAAGTTCAAGAGTACATGAATAAGTATATTCCTTATGATATGTAACAGATCTCTTAAATTTCTTCTTCCCAATCAATTAAAATTTTGTATTATTTGACTAACAGCTCTCCAACCTTACCTAATGCAACCCCTGTTACTCACCATTTCACTGTGTACTTCTAGAAATTTAAAACATTTAGATTCCAAATATAGGTGAGTGTATGTGACATTTGTCCTTCTGCATGTGGCTAATTTTATTTAAATTTGTTCAGGATCTGCTGATGGGCCCATTTTGATTTCACATCTTACCTTATGACCAATGTTAAGATAAATACAGGACGTCAAGTATCTCTGTAAAAGAAAACGTTGAACAATAAAAAAAAAAAAAGATGGGGGTGCTGGAGAGCACCGACTGCTCTTACAGAGGACCCGGGTTCGATCCCCAGCACCCACATGGCGGCTGAGAACCGTCTGAAACTCCAATTCCAGGAGAACTCCAGTTCCAGGGGAACCCGACACCCTCTTCTGACCTCCGAGGCATTGCACGACAGGGGTGCACAAACCTGCATGCAGACAGTACATTCATACGCATACAGAAATAAATTTTAAAAAAATTAAAAAAAAAAAAAGAAAACGTTGAACATAGAAACATATACACAGGGTTTTTACTCAGTTATTTAGCAAATCTTGTTGCTTGTGGTAACAAAGGATGAAAGAAGAGAAACATTATTTAATAGAGAAATATGCCCAGCATGTAAAACAAATATTGTGTGCTCTGACATGTGTGTGAAATCTAAATGGATTTATTTCATAAAAACAAAGAACTGACCCAGATCCATATGCAATCACAACACTCTGGAAGATTAAGAAGTTAGCAATGTAAGTTGAAAGAATCCTGGACTACACAGTGAGTCTTAGCAAAGAAAAAATTCCAGGGAAGGGAATGAGAGAGATGGAGGAGGCAGAGGAGGAGGAAAAGGATGGACAGGGATATATGTTGGTCAAGGATCTAAAACTATAAGCCACAACGATTGAAAAGTTGTATTTACAACTTGATGACTGTAGTTAGGAGTATATATTACAGTCTAGAAAAATGCCAAGAAAATGGATATTATCCCTCCAGAAATAACAGTATGAAAACATACATTAATTACACAGGTTTACACATTTCATATGTACACTGTAGAATATAATGCTACACATTTTACAGATTTATATGCTTAGATGAGTTCATTAAAATGCCTAATTACAAACCAGTTTCAATATTTAATTTAATTAGGTCTGTGATGAAAAAGAATTTAAAATGAAGCACCAGCAAAGAAATATAAAATTTAACTGGTTTATTTTGAAGAGATTCTTCAGTTGGAAAGGTATTTCTAGCTTATCTATAAAAATTCAATAAATTTAAGATAGATAATGACAACCACTAAGAAGTGGTGTCTCTGTGTCTCTGTAAGTATGTAGAAGGATTTACAGAAGGAATAAAGTGATTTACAAGCTACTTAGAGGTCATAGAATGACTAAAGTGATCTACGGGTTACTTAGAGGTTATCAGTAAATAAAAAATGGACCATTCCTTTACTTCTCTAAATTCTAAGAGTCAAAAAGTAAAATTTTCTTATTTCTTAAAATAAATCAATTCTAGGAGTTATAATTATGTAATAAATAGACTGATTTCTGATTCGATTCAGACAAGTTCTGACTATGAATCTCTACTCCCATACTCATGAGTTGTGAAACCTAAAGATAATTAATCAATATTCATTTGAAATTTGTAATTCAGGTTCAGAAAGTTGGAAAGAATAAGTTATGATGTATAATACTATAATGATAAAATGAAATATAATATTTATTTATATATATATATATATATATATTTGCGTACTTATACATTATCAATACATAACAATCATTAGGAACAAATGAAAGACCTTATTCAAAGCTCATGATGAGAATAAATTATTTTTATTTAAATTTAGTTAGATGGTATACCTTTAATGAATTTTTACACACCTAAAATCTCTAAGCTCAGTTTTGAAATTACTCGTCCTTATATGTTTTATCCGTATTTTAAATCCATAGAGACTGTAAACAAAATTGATGATTTTTGATACTTTGATGGATATCTGTTTTGTTAGTTATTGCTATGTAATGTAGTTATAGGACTCTTTGTTGTGTAATAATTTCTGTCAGTCAGTGGCAGGTAATTCTTGACTAGGCATATTATAGTCTGAAGAAAAAAATATCATAACTATCAAATAAAAGACTGGAAATTTGAACAGATGTTGAGTATTTTATGTACCTATTTATTTACTTAAATAATATTTGGTATTACCAGAGGCTACAATACTAATCATTGTCAATTTTAACAAGCTTGACAACTTTATTTCTATATTGAATCCTCTTATTTTTATAGTTAAATTATACTACCAAAAAGTATACAACTAGGGCAAGAAGTTTATAATTTTAATGTAATGATGTTCAAAAAAGTTAGTAAAATATATCCTTAACATTATAGTTGTTAAGCTAGAATAAGAAATCAGGGTGGTGGCGAACACCTTCAGTCTGAAAACTTGGGAGGTTGAGGGCGAAGTAGGCTGATAGTTGTGAGACAGAGTTCAGTTTGGTCTGGTAACAGGTTGTAGGCCAGTTTGGGCTATGGTGAGACTATCTAAAAAAAAGATTAGAATAAGAAGATATTGATTCAAGATTTTTTCTTTTTTAGTGAATTTTTGCTATTTTCGAACAATATAGTTTCATGTTATTTTGATTCCCCTACCCCTACTTCATGGAGATTCTCTTTCCTAATTTACATCTGCTGCTATTTTTATTCCTCACTCATAATGGTTAGAATAAATTGTTTGTTCTTATATTTCCCTTCTTTCTTTTTTTATATGTATGAATGTACTGTCTGCATGTAGGTTGGTGCACCCGTGTCATGCAATACTATGGAGGTCAGAAGAGGGTGTCAGATTCCCCTGGAACTGGAGTTATAAAGGGTTCTCAGCTGCCATGTGGGTGCTGGGGATCGAACCTGGGTCCTCCGCAAGAGCAGTTGGTGCTCTTAACTGCTAGGCCATCTCTCCACCCCCATATTTCCCTTCTTTTGTTGATTTTATAAATTAAAAAATAATTATGATAATGAAAAAGTGCAACTCACCTCATATTGAAAACATTGTCTTGAATTTCAGCATCATTCATTAAAGTACTTGGGAGGCAGAGGCAGGCAGATCTTTGTGAGTTCAAGGCCAGCCTGGTCTACAGAGTGAGTTCCAGGACAGCTGGGGCTACAGGGAGACCCTGTCTCGAAAAGACCAAAAAAAAAAAAAAAAAAAAAAGTAGTTTAAACAAAAAATAGCCTTCTATATCCCTTCTACTGAAATTGTGATTATGGATCAATGTTGGGAATTGGAAAGTCACTGACATCAGTTGAGTAACAACTTGTTAGCCCACCAGGTTCTGAAGGAGAGTTTTAAGCAGGCACAGAGATGGTCCTGGTTAAACTCCTTGGTCTTAAATCAAAAAAAAAAAAAAAAAAACATTCTCAGCATAGAAAATGGTCTTGTAGAGGGGAGAAGGGAAGGTGAGGTGACTAATCAGAAAGCACTTTTTACATGTATAAATATGTCAAAAACAAATTTAATAAGAATAGTGTTTCATTGCTCAGTAAACATCTATCCATTTTCTCCACTTCTTACCATGAAGAATAATCTGCTCTGTTGTTAAAAGCAAAAAATAATCTCTGCAAGTGTGCTTCAGAACATGTTCTATGACACCTGGGGACTTTGGTCAGTGTTGTCATTTTCTCACCATTGGTTTCTTTTACTCTATGAAGTCATTGCACCATTACTGAAACAGGATTTCAATTTGCATGATTAAAGAATGAAAAATCAGTACTGTCCTGATTTAAGATTTCCTGCTTCTTATTCACTCATTTCTGTTTTCTTACTGAGCTAAACTTGAAAGCACTGTTTGCACAATATATTGTTATTCATTTACTCTATGTTAATATTTCAAGCAAGTTTTTCTGGGATTTTAACTAAACTTTACACTGAAACAATCTTCACATTACCAGATTAAATTTTATATTCTCCATTTACTTATTTTTTCAAAATATTTCTTGAATGTATACTAAATATCTGACCTCAGCATATAACAATTAAAGTAGTCCAAACCTTGGTATCCATGAAGCTTCTGTTCTAATGATGAATGGCATTGTGAAGAGAAGTCATTCAAAGGAATGCTTCTACTTGTTTGATTATTATTTATTTATTTATTTATTTACCTGCTTACTTACTTATTTTACCAGGAAACTATACAATTTTAAATTGAGTATACAGATGTTTTTACTAAGAATTAGAGATTAAAGCAAATAAAAGAAACTAAGAAAGTAAGCCAGACATACATACACTTCAGTATTTTCTAAATAAAAGGGAGCAGTACATTGAGAAACCCTGGATCAAGATGTATTCTTAGTTTCAAGCTAGCCCAGAAATCCCTATGGAGAGGAAAAGGATTAAATCACAATTAATTCACCCAAAGCAGATGAAATATATTGTGGATAAGATGGAATCACTGAAGTTTTCAGAGATGAAGAATATTACTATATGATTTAAGTTCTACAGACATTGTTTTTGCTGAGTATTCCTATAGTACATGGAAGGTGAAGGGAGATAGTGAATACATCTCTGGAGAAGTTGCAATGACCAAGAGAAGAACAGTTGCTAGGACTGAGTGGTTGCCAAGGAAATGGAAGCTAGTTCTATCATGCCTATTTTGAAGATTCAGTTGAGTTAGAATTGCTAATATAACCTGCTAGAAATGTCTTTGAGAATCATGTATTTTTGTGACTATCTAGAAGAACAATCAGTTGGTTATATGAGAAAGCCCAGAAATACCATTCTGTAAGAAAACATCAGAAGTTTATAGTGATATTAATTAGAGGTGTATATTAAAAATCTAAATACAAATATTTTCTCAGCATTTGCATATGTGAACTTGGATACAGATCAGATCATTAGCATTAGGAGCTATCAGCATGAACACCAATAATCCTAGAGGATCATGAATTTTGAGTAGCACAAGCATGTATGAGGAATATCAGGAGAAAATACTGAAGAGGTTTAATCCACAAAGTGGTAGAGAAGGTCAAACTGAATTTGGTAAACATGTTTTAAGGAATATATATATATATATATATATATATAATATAGATATATAGTATATTATATTATACTATATATATAATTTGAATATATATATATATAGTTTGAATATATTTATATAATTTGACTATATATAGTTTGAAAAAATATATATATGGTCAAATTCTGTTGGTTAGTGAAGTAAGGTAAGAAGTAAAGAATAATTCTGGCCTCCATTAATCATGGAGGACACATTGAGAGGTGTGCATCAAAGACTTAGTGGAAAGTTGGCTATAAGGAGAAGTAGAAAAATGACCTACATCTTGTCCTAAGAATTGACTAAAGAAAAAGAAAACAGCTTTCAGAGACTGTTATACAGTAGGAATTTTCTTCTTTTGTAAACATTTATTTCCTGGACTTCTATAAATTCACTATCTTAGTTTTCCATGCACTGTATTGATACTATGAATATTATTTTCAATTTATTATTGTTTCATCTTCCTCTAACTAAAGTTTGATTAGTAAGTTTGCCAGGTATTTATCCTAAGTTGTCTTTTATCTGACATTATACTGAACTTTTGCAGTGATTTATTGAAATCCCATGGATTTAGATACTTGTTTTCAAAGCTCAGATTCAGATGCTGAATATAAATAGAACCCCAGTTTAGAGCTGATTCTGTGTTTTACATGGAGTGCAGTTTCCTTGTTCATACTAACACTTGATCATTTTTGTAACATGACAAATATAAAAACTATAAAAATAAAAATCTGTTTTTATTAAACAGGATACATTAGTCTTTTTTCTGCTATTGTGAATTAAAAAAAAAATTCTTTAGGTATCATTTACCAAGATTACCAAGCTAGACATTAGAAAATTTGTGATAATACATTCTTTTATAATATATCAACCTTGGATCATTTCATAACTCTCTAAATTCATGGCAACTTGCATACTTCTTCATTTTAATCTAGGTAATGGTGGTTACTCATCAGGACAATCCAATGCTATATTTATTGATCGATTGATTTTGCTTGTTTGTATTTGTTTATTTTTCCTGTTTTTATTTGTTCCTACTTTCTTTTTTATCCCTCTATAACGCATTTTTCACATAGATATAAAATGAAAATAAAAACTTCTCAAAGTCAAGATATTTTACCTCCCTTAGGAGCTTTTGTGAGAGACTATGGTTCTGAAAATAAGATTCTGCTCAGATTAATTCCAGATGTTTCACTTGCTGATTTCACCATGTGAGGTTTCAGCTTTTCAAACACTAATGCTATTTTCTGAGGCCTTAGTTACTGCATTGTCCTGTTGTCTTCCTGTTTATGCAGTGACCACTTTCCCCTCTTCTTAAGCAAAGTGTCTTTTCATCTTGCATCAAAGGGGAGCTCTGCTTCTTATTCTTAGGCCCACATTCCTGTCTTAATCTCTGGTTCCATACATTGTTTTGGTTTTTTTCTTTTTCTATTATAGATGACATTCACATTTATATTTCCTTTATTTTTTGTTTGTTTAAAATGTAGCTTGCACATATATGTATATAAGTACACAGAAACATACTTATTAAATAAAATAATTTTACTTAAGCGTTTCTTTAATTATATAGTAAGAAGTTTGATGGCAATACCTTTTTCTTCTGCTGCTTAATATTATCTCCCCAGCAGAATATCCAGAATGGCCCTGAATATCCTCATTAAATTTTTGTTGAATGCATGATTGAAAGGATGCCTGAAATGAGCAACTCACATGACACAGTGAACAAATCTGTTATCTTAAAAAAAACTTCATTAATAAAATGAGGATAAAGATAACTCTGAGGAAAAAAAAATTCCCTAGATGACCCATAGGAGTAAACATTAATTAATATATATTTACAATAATAAGTAAATAGTATTAATTTATATATATTTACAATAAATGTCATAGTAATGTCTCTACTGAAGTTCTTACAGCAGCTAAATGTGCAAAAGGATTTGAACGTATGAATTCTGTTTTGAGAGACTATGGTGACAGTCATGGGCCTCATAACGTATACTATCACTGACAAATATGTTTAATTAATTTTTCATTTTATATTAGCATGTTTATGGATTTTCTTATTGTTCTAAACTGTGGTTTTCGAAAGGATTTCTGTTAAGTCAGTCAAATACACATTTCTTAAAATAGAAGGTGCAGTATAGGACCAAAGTGACCAATAATTTACGCATGATTCAGCTTCAGTTAAAATAAATTTTAAAATAATTTCTTGCTCCTAAATATTTAGTCTATGGTTGTGTTGTATTATATATCTTTTTGCTATATAGGCAAGAAAGCAAAGAGTAACACTTCAAATAGTTAATAACACTCAGTTCACTTGTTTACCAGTTGCCCTAAAATCAAAAGAATACTTTTCACTGAATAGTTTAATGATTAGATGCTAATGTATTTTTACTTGTGCTTTCTAACCTGCAAAAGAAGTAGAAGCATTCTTATAACCATATTTTGCTAAAGAAGAACATGCCAATATTTAAATTCCATCTTCCACGATTAACTATGTTTTCACAGATTTCAAATGTATGAATAATGTTGAAATGAATCTACGATTCCACGAATCATAAGTCTGAGAATAAGTACTCAAGAATTCCTATGATCATTTAATCCATATTAAAGCAATTTGATTAACTAATTTATGTGTGGTTGTCATTTTATTTATTTATTTTTTGTTTGTTTGTTTTTTGATTTTTTTTTTCTTTTTTTTTTTTTTTTTTTTTTNTTTTTTTGAGACAGGGTCTCCCTGTAGCTCTGGCTGTCCTGGAACTCACTCTGTAGACCAGGCTGGCCTAGAACTCACAGAGATCCACCTGCCTCTGCCTCCCAAGTGTTAGGATTAAAGGCGTGCGCCACCACGCCCGGCATTTATTTATTTTTGTATGTGTATCAATGTACTGTCTGCATGCAAGTTTGTGAACCCGTGTCGTGCAATGCCGTGGAGGTCAGAAGAGGGTGTCGGATTCCCCTGGAACTGGAGTTCTCCTGGAATTGCAGTTTCAGACGGTTCTCGGCCGCTATGTGGGTGCTGGGTATCGAACCCCGGTCCTCTGAAAGAGCGGTCGGCGCTCTTAACCGCTAGGCCAATCTCTCCAGCCCCTGTCATTTTATTTTTTAGTTTATAATTCAATGATTGATTTTTGACATCTGAGAAAAACTGGAGATTTTCTGTATTTTATCAAATACATTTCCTGCTAATAGGTTTAAAATAGAATTATTAATAAAGGTTTTTTGAAGACATTTAACTCAGGCATGAATATTGCTTTTATTGTAAATATATTACTGTTATGATATTTAAATAATCAAATATTATATTTAGTTTGCTAAAAATTAAAATATATTTTAAGAAAACAGAATATAGGGTTGAGATTTTGAAGGTAGATGAAATAAAGAATGAATTCAGAAAGATTTAATGAGATATTTTAAAGAAAAAATATGGAGAAAATAGCATGAGAGTAAATAAAAAACCCAGCTTTGACCTAGACCCACTATTCTCCTATGCCATCAGTGTCACATAGTTTTTATCTTCATGTTTAACCAGAGAGCCTGCATATTTCCACAAGGTAAAAGTGAAATTATAAGGAATGTATACCTCATATAAATGAAGTCAAAATGTTCTTCTGTCACTTTTTAACAAATAATAGGCTTTATCATATGTAAAATTTTATCTTTCAAACTGATATATTGCAGCCTTTTTATACAAAATAATGTAGAGTCAGTAATATAAATTTCTTAATGGAAAAGTTGATTGAAGTTTTGATGTCATCTTGGTTTACTAGATCTTCATGTAGGGACGGTTTGCAAAGTTTATCATTATGCGTGAAGAGAACTTTGGCTCCTTTTTAAATGTGTTGTTCTCTAAGAAGCAAGAAAATACTACAAAATATAGTTCTCTTGTAGGATATGCAACAAATTATTCTCCAGAATAAAATTGATTTTGGCTTACAGCCCTACTTATCATTTAATTAAATGGGAATACATGATGTGGTACTATTAAGTGAGCTGCATAGAAAAAGGAAGAAGAGAATTGTGGCATTGAAATGGAGGATTTTATATATATATATATATATATATATATATATATATATATATATATACATTATACATATATGTGAAGAATTCTAAAAGGAAGAGATAAGAGTATTGCATGGTCATCAGTACACAAAGGTATACTAAAAAGCATTAAACACCAAAGAGAAAGTGTGAAAGAAATATTATACAGTGGACAGGAAGCTTAAAGGATTGTCTTTGCTTCATGAATAGGATTTTCTTATAGCAGAAAGCTGACCTCTTTTGCTTTCCATTTAGTCAATGGTGACAAGGTAATCATTTTATTTCAGATTTAACACTAGATTTATAAAAACATATTTGTTCTCTATTACTTGAGGTCTCAGAAAAATCGTTGCCAACATTATCCCTCCTCCAACACCCCACCAACTGTCATATATATATATATATTTAATATATTATATATATATGTATATAATAATGACCATTATATAAATATAAATACACACACACACACACACACACACACACATATATATATATATATATATATATATATAATATGCACAAAGTCCATTTTTGTGGTGCTCCTGTTTCCCTTTCTTTAGGGCTTCCCACTTATAATCTGATAACATCTGAGAAAGCTACGTGCCTGGAGAAAACTAATTCTTCTTCCCTTCAATCCCTGATTCTACCTCCCTCAATCCATTGATTACCCACATATCTTCATCCTCTTGAGGTTTTGCTCAACCACATTGGTATATCACCTGGTTTTGTTATTATATGGATATTTTTATAGACTACTATACCACACAGGTTTAATTGGATTTGCTTCCTTATCATTTCTAAAATGTCTTAAGTAACAGCAATTATCTTGTCCTAATGGCTGTTAACTCCTTTCCACACATTCTTTTGCTATGTCCCCTGAGCCTTAGGTTTAGTGCTTACATTTTAGATGTACCACTTGGACATTTACCTTCTGTGTTTGAGCAGTTGTGGAACTTTGTAATAGTCTCCATCTATTGCTAAAAGAATCTTCCTTGATTAATGGAGAGAAGTAAAGTTGTCTGTAAATAAATGGGTTTGTATTTAGAATATTCTACATAATTATCTTGGTCTGAGGACTTGACAAAAGTAAGTTTACTCTAGGGTCTATATCTAAATGTTCCGCAAATGATGAATGGATAATGAAACATAATAGAGTTTTACTCAGGAGTAAAGAAAAAAGTGCAATTTTCCTGTAAATGGAACTAGAGAATTTTATACTAAGTGAAATAATACAGACTCAGAAAAACTATTGGTGCATATTCTTTCTCATTTCTTGGTTCCTAGCTTCAAATTCTTTTTTTTTCTTCCATTAGTTACTATACATTTTTAAATATATATTTTGTACAAGATTATCAAATCTAGACCCGTGTCCCCCACCCTATCTCAAATTCTTATATATCAGTGTATATCCTGATGAAGCACAGGAGTTAGGAAAATGGGAGGAGCCATATTAAGATGAGAGACAGAATTCATCAAGCAGAACATGTGGAAAGTGAAGGATACTGTACTGGGTAGGTAATGAGGAACGCTGTACATGGGAGAGAGAGAAAATAGTAGTTAAAAATGCTTAGCTTGTATGAGAAAAAATGGAAATGTGTTCATTCAAAAGCCTCCTGGAGACACACACACACACAGGATAGATAGATAGATAGATAGATAGATAGATAGATAGATAGATAGATAGATGATAGATAGATAAATAGATAGATAGATAGATAGATAGATAGATAGGTGTTAGATGATAGAGCAAAAAGCACAGTGCCAGGCAAAGGAAACCTCCCTTTCAGTTATTGGTCACAATAGCCAAAGAGACTCCCCAAAAGGCACAGACTATTGACATATTGACATAGAACTTGATTGTCTCGCCAGACATGGTGGTGCACACCTTTTATCCTAGCCCTGGGGAGGTAGAGGCAGGCAGATCCTTGTGAGTTCAAGGCCAGCCTGGTCTACAGAGTGAGTTCCAGGACAGCTGGGGCTACAGGGAGAACCTGTCTTGAAAAGACCAAAAAATAGGACATACATTGGACACAGAATTTGGAGAAGTCTATCTGGAACTGACCTGGAAGCATCCTCCCTGTGGAGCTATCATAAAATACTCTGCAAACTGCCAAGGGAGAAAACCTGAGCTGCAAAGAAAATTAACCTCAAAAAGACTGGCCCCACAAATAATTCTATTGATACAGTAGTGATGCTTTTATGTTGGGGGTATTCAACAGCTGTCTAATTCCATAAAAGGCCTGGCCAGTGGAATAGAACTCCTGTGTGATACTGTAATCATAGCCATGAGTAAATGGTTGAAGATAACATAGACCCTGAAGAAAAACTTACTTATAAAACTATTTTGTAAGGAAAAGAGAGACTTGTGTTATGGGTTTGATAGGGTTAGCATAAGTCTAGGAGTATGAAGATATAATTTAAACAAAAAATGTTTTTTTAAAACTAAAAAGAGGAAGCTAGAATTTTGTTGAATATCATCATGTTAAACATTTCTTCAAAACTAAATAGAACTTGGAGGGAATTGTATATATTTCAATTATTTATTGAAATAAAATTTCCACTCAGATACAAAAGTCATGTAAAATAAATCACAAATAGTATATAATAACCACCAAAATCTGAGGAACAGTGGTCAAATATCATATTCCTTAGGGTGTTATGATTTTTTAGCCGATTCTCTGTTTTTTTTTCCTTTACAATTTAAGTAATCTTGCTTAGTTGACATGAGAGGATTACTCAGCTGTAGCAGTTTCAAAGTCCAACATGGTGCCTACTAATCAACTTTGGTGTCAAGATGAGGTTTTCTAGATTATCTGTATTTGTACTGGTGACGTGGATCACTGGGCAAGTGCACTGAATGCTCTTGCAGATGACCTGGGTTTAGTTCCTAGAACCTGCAAGGTGACCAGTAACCTCTTTTAATGTCAGTTCCAGGGTATCAGATGCCCTCTTCTAGGTACACAAACTCAACTTGGTGGCCCTTAACATATGTGAAAGAATGCATTAAATCCATTAAGGGAGTTGGAATGGGTTACAGATAGTGGAGGGGCTATAACTGTGATCAAGTTGTATGAAATGCACAAAAATTCAATAAAGAATTTATATTAAAAATACAGTGTATAAAAAATCTTCTCTACCAAAAGAAGCAGCTCATGGACCGGTCCATCAGTGACAACCCAATCCAGAAGGGGCGTACCAGCCCAACCTGGTGGGAGGAGCCAGTGCAGAGTACAAGCCATCACTGCCAGCTCTTTGAGGCTCCTGAAAGCAACACAGCCAAGTGACCCACACTGACTCTGGACTTCCCCGTGGGACCCACACTGTTCCTCAACTTGAACATTCATTCACCCTAACTCCAGAGGAGCAAAAGGCCTGTCTCAGTCCTCCCTCTATGCAAAATCTACCATCTCTCCTCAGGAAATCCAGGTGAGCTGCTGACACCCACCACAGCTTTGATGACTTCACTTCTGGCTTCTGAGATGGCTGTATAGCTACTTTTATTCTTGGCTGAAAGAGGAATAAAAAGATGACTCTGGATTACATTTTCAACCATGATTGGCCACTTAAACTGGATTTAGGACTGGACTTTCTTTGCCTTTGTGGCCTTTTCCCTACCCCAGTCTTCTGAAGTTCCACGGGCAATCCTTTGAAGCTCAGCCCCTTTACTCCTGCTAACTAAGAACAAGGAAATTATTTGCAGAGTGACTCGTGAGAGCTTCAGAGCAGCGTTGTGCTTCCAGTGGCCTCACGGAGCAGAAAACAAAACAAAACAACAACAACAAAACAAAAACAAAAAACAAAAAATGTTCCCTTCTACCTCTGTCCTGGTCAGCCATAACACAGCTGTATCATTCCAAAGCACACTATGTGTTTTGTAGTCACTAGAGATGTGCCGAAGACTTTGCAGAAGGGCCTCAGAAATTGCCCAGCCTGCGAGCCATCCCCAAGCTCTCCACCTGTTGACAGTGTGAGGACTTCAGGCTTTCATAGAGAACTTTTTTAAGCCCCCCCCCCCCAATCCTCCCAGACCTTTTGTAACAGGTACTTTGGAATTGATTTTAGTAGTCTGGGGATTTGCTACATGAAATGTTTTCCACGTCTGGAAATGCATACAGCTCTAGTCAAATGCTCTTCCCCAAATTATGCTTTCAGTGAAGGTATGGAAGGATATGTTTACACTTCATACACACATAAGATGCTAGAGTTCATTTGAGAAAGACCAACCCCATAGGGATCCTCTCTCTGTATCCTTGGAGGGCAGGCAGAAGACAGCCTCCTACACACAACAGGGCATGAATCTTGCCAGGAGGCCCATGTGGGATTCTAGCTTTCTCACTTGGCATCTTTAGGTCTTTTCAACAAATGGCCATCCTCAAGCTCATTTTAACTAGCAACCTTACACACATACACACACACACACACACACACACACACACACATACACACATACATTTTTGAAAGGTGGTAACACCTATTCGTAAAGGAGAATGGTCTGTTTTATGTGCAATAAAAATTTTTAAAAGAAAAATTTCTCAAAGAACTAATACAAAATCAGCAGGAAAGATTTAACAAAAAATACCAATTCAATTAAAAATTTAAGCTCATAATTAATTGAATTAATTGTTGTGAATTATTGGGAGAGCATATCCAATAATGTTTTTTATCTTAATTTGATTGACTTTTTGTAGATTTCATATAACAGTTCTTAATATCTACAAATAATATCCTATTTTTAAATTTTTCTTTCATGTAATATTACCTAAACATTAAGAGTAATAAGGCACATAATGTTATAATAACAACACTAATTATAGCTAACAGTTTCTATTATGCTTATTCTCAGTAAGATCTTATTCAATGTGTTTTCCATATATTAACTAATTTAAAAATCCCCATTTCCTGAGCTTCTCACTGTTAATCCAAGAAAGCCCATTTATTTCAATAGTTTCCAGTTTTTAATTTGACTCCCCCCCAAAATGTTAATTTTGCTTAAATAAATCAATCTTGATATTGTGTAAACTTAAGGATAACTAGCATGGGAAGATTAGCAGAGTCCTTAGGAACAGAAATGTGTAAGCATTAAGACCTGGTTCTGCTATTGCATAATGTGACCTTGGACTTAATGCTTTTTGACAAGTTTGCTGGTTTCTGAAATAGAATATCTGAGTGAAAGCCTCATTCTCTAGATGAATTCAGCATGAGGCACAGAGCTTTACAAGACACATGCAGGCTTTTTATCAGTCCCTACTTGGCACCTTGGGGCATGTCCTTGTGGGGACACTAATGCCTAACTTCCTAGGGTCCTTTGTAGTTAAATAGAGGTAGTAATTCAATTAACATGTAAATTTTAACTAATGTTAAACTCGTGTAGCATTTAATTATTTGTTAACTGCCTGATATTTCGGATGATGGGAATGCAGACAGAAAATGAAAGCTTTATTTCTCCTCCCCCTTCAAGTACCTTAGATTTCTCTGAGAACAGTATGAAAATTACATTCTGAAGAATTATACTATAATGAAAGATATGAAATATAACAATCTTAAATATTTATTTTTGTTTTACACTGAGATGCAAGCAGGAAGACTCAGTTAATAGAGTGTTCAGCCAACAATATCTTGCAAAAGAAAAGCAGTTCCTGCATCCTATAACAAGAAATCTAAGCTGGATAATTCTATAAAAATCCTATGGAGGATGGGGTTTAATGAGAGAGGGTACTGCAGCCCATATTGATATTTTACATTCTACTGGATGCATATATTACTTCCAAAACTTTATATCAATGAGACTTCAAAAACTGTGAGTTTTTAGAGGTACACTTAAATTCAGCAAAGCATAGCTTCAAATGTTATTAATACATGTTGTTGGTAAACTTCATTGAGGGATGAGATTTGAGTAGAAGATGGGTACAAGAGAGTTAACAGAGATCCACAACCTGATTATGGAGATACTGTGCAAAGATGATAGAATATTTATAGTGGAAGATATGGCTTAAAGAACATTAGCTAAAGTTTAGTTGGAAACCCTAGCAAAGGAATCATGGAGTACAAAATTAACAACTGACCAGGATAGGAAAATGGCCTTTGAGGTCCTTAAGTATACTGACAGTGGACACCCACAGGACTGTCACTTAACAATGAATAACATCTTTAGTGAAACCGGGAAAAGTTCAGGAGAACAAAAAATTTACATCAATAATTTTATTATACCCTAACATTATTAAGACTTGCAGGCTATGCTTAAAATCTATAGCTGTTATAGGGATAGAAAGGAGGTCTTCTAAGCTGAAAACCTTGGCCATTCACCTCAAGAATGCTCAGTAAGGCAATTGCACTTAGGGACATCTGGATATCTGGATATAAAATCTTGACCAGACAGATCTTAACATTTACGATAGAATACATAAAATCCAGTGAGGGGCTGTAGGAGGATGAGGATTTGGTTGGAAGTTTAGTATGATTGAGACTCATTATATGAAATGCACAAAACAAAAAATATGTACATTAAAAGTTTTAAAAATAAAATAAATAATAACTAAACTTAAAAAGCTCAGTATATTCAACAAAAGCTTTTAAATCAAAATGGACCACCAATCATGAGTTAAATTTTGTCTGTCAGCAGAAATGTATAGGCCTTATAAGTGTTTTAAAATTATTTGATGTGTTGTTTTTAACATTTAGAATTGATGAGTACTATACTTCAAATTACTGCATATTTTAGTAAAATTTATCTATCTTACATTTGGGTATCTACAGAATATCTTTTTATAATACTTGGCATTACATGGCATTTTTCATGATAGTAGTATAAAATGAAATATTAGTATAAAATATGAAATAGTAGTATAAAATGAAAATATCCCTGGATTTTCACAAATTCTGTGAGATTGAGGATAAACTTATATTTTTTATTTATTTACTTTTTTAGTATCTGGGCTAGAGAGATGGCTCAGCAGTTAAGAGCACTAGCTCCTTTTGCAGAGGACCTGTGATTGAATCCCAGCACCCACAAGGTGGGTAACGATCATTCTTAATTCCAGTTCCTGGGAATCCACAACCTCTTCTCATCTCCTCAGGCATTGCATGACATGGATGTACTTAAACATGCATGCAGGCAGTACACAGGTACACATGAAATAAAAATAAACAATTTAAAAATTTTTCTATCAAAAGTCTTATGTATTTATAAAACATGGAGTTATAAATAACATCCAAAGGGCATACCATCATTGGTTTTATGGTCATTGCTTTTTAAATAAAATGGTCATGATAATCTCCACTTAATTATAACCCAAAGTCACATGGATTTCGATACTATGGAGATTGAGTCTTATTCTTAGAAAATAACAAAAGTTTTATGTGAAAATAAATCTCATTAAATCTTTGAAATACTGATTTTTGTGCTGTTTGATTTTCTCAAATTTTGGGGGGGTGGATTTCACCTCAATGATTTATTTTTATTGATGTTTTATTTATTTTATACAACATTTCTTAATCAAGTTTGGATCCAATTCCCTTTTCTTGCCCCCTCCCTCCCTGCCAGAGCTCATGCATTCTGCCATACATCACTTTCATCTTTTTCTCTTTTAAATTTTTTGATGCTGATATTTACTGTTTGGGGCATAAGTTTACTGTTTCAGTCAGTTCTTTGACTCAGTCTTTTTTGTTGTTGTTCCTTCCAATTTATATCTTTCCAAAATATGGCTATATGGATGCTGCAGATATACTAAAATTATGACCTCTGAAAATAAACTCTAATTACAAAACATGTTTAGAGTTTTACATTTTGATAGTAGGATTGTATTCAGGTAAAGAAATAATGTTACTTTACTTTTCTACATTACATAGCAAGTTGATGAGTAACATCAGGTATTATATTTACTTAAAAAACAAAGAAATAAACAGGAATTATTCAGTTTGCATTTTAAAGAGATAATTGGTGCTAACATCTACAAATGAGCGACATCACGCATGGTTTGTTTTTCTGGAATTGTGTTACTTCACTTAGCATAATTTCTCAATTTTTATTTTTTTTATTTGTATATATAATATTTTTTTATGTGTATATATAATTTTTAAAAAATTAAGAAGAAATAGCCTTCCAATTTTGCTTACAAAGTGTGCTGTTTTTAAAAACTGGTTCCAAGGGGGCTGGAGAGATGGCCTAGCGGTTGGGAGCACTGACCGCTCTTACAGAGGACCCGGGTTCGATCCCCAGCATCCACATGGCGGCCAAGAACCATCTGAAACTCCAATTCTAGGAGAACTCCAGTTCCAGGGGAATCTGAGAGCCTCTTCTGACCTCCACGGCATTGCACGACATGGATGCACACACCTGCATGCAGACAGTACATTCATACACGTACAGAAATAAATTAAAAAAAAAATTAAAAAAAAAAAAACTGGTTCCAAGGAAAAGTCATTTTTGCCCCTTGAAACATGTGGCTTTCCTCACTACGGACTGTGATTTAGGGACATCTTCGCATTTTTCTTTTTGGCTTTGTTTTGTTTTGTTTGTGTGTTTCTTGTTTGGTTTGGCTGGTATTTTTTTGAAGGGATTTCTCTCTGTAGCCCCTGCTGGCCTGGAACTTACTATCTCTCACAGAGATCTACCTGTCTCTGCTCCCCTAGTACTGGACTTAAAGGCCAGCTCATTTTTCATTTTTAACTATGGCTCTTGAATTGAAATATTAAGTTTAATCACAATATTCAAAGCATTTGTTCCTCCTGATTGAAATGTGTATTATCTCACCCATTGTATGAATGGATGACCTTTTTCCATAGAATCCTTTCATCTTTGAGACAGGGTCTCCCTATAGCTCCAGTTGGCCTAGAACTAGCTATGTAGACCAGGCTGCCATCTGTCTCAAAAGAGATCTGCCTGCCTCTTACTTCCAAGTGCTGTTGTTAAAGACATGTGTCACTAGGCCCAACTAAAGCATCTTTATTGCAGATCTGAAATCTCAGTTATCTGTATTTACACTCAATAAAGTGTCTGGCTATTGTAAATTGTTTAGACCATTAGAGGAATCCAGGCTCAGATGTTTTTGAGAGCCATGATTTTCAGGAATGAATTCTCATCTTCATATTCCAAATCCCTTTGGCCTAATAAAACACATTGCATCCATTCTCTACAATCTTATTTATTTTCATTCTGTAACTGTGAAAATACATTTACATCAAAATTTCCCAAAATATAACACATGGTTAAGTATTCCAAAATTAATCTTATCTTTTATCAGGGTCATGGGAAGCCCAGGTTAGTCTCAGTACATTTTTTAACTGAACATTAACTATTTAAATGGTTTGAGGCCTATAACTGAGGTCTACAGAATAATATTTTTATTATAGTTTTAATGTCTAATAGATACCCTTTCTTGTAAGAAAGATATCTGAATGATCCCTAACTGATAATAATCTGAGAATAAAATAGTATTATTCATACACTTTAAATATTATTTATAAATAATAGATTTATAGCTAAAACCCTATATTGTTATGTCTACACAAGGAGAATCATATCGAACAAAATTATGGAACAAATATCAAAAGGTACACAGATTTATTAACATTAATCTAAAATTTAGAAAACCACAGATACTTGTATATGTAGGATTGATAAAATGCTGTAGTCCCTTTTATCTCAAGAACAATTACCTTAATTCCTAAACATAAATATCCACAATTTTTCCCTAAAAAATTAAAACTACATAGTTAAAAATATTGTAATGATATTTCATAATTAATGAGTTATTGTAGATAAAATTTACATCTGTAAGTAAACATATAGTGGGAATTTTTGCTTAAACAATTAAGCATTACTGAAGATTCCCATCTAAAATACATAAACATGTACATATGAAAATGAGCAAGAAATAGATTTCTAGATTTATAAGGAATATCAACTGCCAATATGATGCTGCATCTACAAATAAACTTTTAAACATCCCAGATGATGAAAAGTTTTAATATTTATGTGTGAAATAGAACAATTTGAGTGAGTTCTATTAGAAAGTATTCAATGAAATCTGAGTGCATGAACAGTAATAAAAGTCAAATACATAAGATAATGTTGAAATTATCAAAGAACAGAGAGTAAAATAATATTTTTTTTCTAGTGTAAGTATACTGTGAGGGGAAAGGAGAAGCAATTCCTTATTTTAAGCAGGAATGGAGAAACTCAATATGAGACATGAAAGTGGTAAGTAGATTATAAATGAGAAGGATTGTGTTTCAATAACAACTTTTTATACTGCTTCTGAATAAAATAGTGTCATATTTATTTGCACTGTATTCAAGTTTCTGTTTAATTTTGTTTAAAGGAAATTATCCTTTGTGTTTGGTAACCCATCAGGTAGGTAGCTTATAACACTACTTAATGACAACTCTATTCAGAAAAACACGATGGTATGAATCCATTTGTTACTCAAGCAACTATAGAAAAAAAACCTATCAAAAATAACTAATTATATTCATAGAATCTTTGAAGAATTTAAAGTTAATTTTCATAGTATTTGATAAGGAACACAGATTAAATAAATGTTAGTATGTTAATATGTAAATTATTCTAAGAAAAATAAATGCTCCATTTAAATATTAGATGATTTCAAAATTATGTATTAATTGGTAATAATCAATGAAAACTTTAGCTATTTCAATTTGGTGAATTCATTTTGATATTTACCAGCATATTTTATGAAATTTTCTATTCAACTAATTTTTTTATTGATGCTTTGT
Organism: Rhizomys pruinosus; assembly: GCA_009823505.1. Taxonomy (NCBI): domain Eukaryota; kingdom Metazoa; phylum Chordata; class Mammalia; order Rodentia; family Spalacidae; genus Rhizomys; species Rhizomys pruinosus. Next base: position 3,416,362 of record VZQC01005063.1, on the reverse strand, counting down.
GTATTTCAACTAATTTTAAGTAGACACCACTAATGTGAAAGTACAATGCAGAGCAGCATGTGAGGCTTGACCACTCTGTCACACCAAGGATGCTTTATTTTGGTCAGAATTATAATTTTGAAATTAGCTTGCTAGAGTTGTTTGTGAAATCCTAATTTTTTCTTTAATTATAACTTTTATTTAATTATAACTTCTCCTTGAGCAGACTCTATGTGCAAAGCCATCGAAAATAACACAACCAGAAAAATTAACTCTGACCAGTGAATATTTAAAAGGATCCACTATAAGGACATATTTCGATAATAAAGCATTTATTTGTCTATTATTAACTCATGCTTCCTTATTCTAAGCCACTTAGTTTCTTCTATAATAGCTTCATATGTTACAGCCAAAATTGTCCTAATTTTGCATTTTTTTTCTATTGAAAACAAAGTAAGTCTTATTCCATAAAACAATGATTTTTCTTTTTATCAGCTTACTGATACATTATTTTTCAATATTGAAAATATAAGAAATAAGAAAATCAAACTAAATACTGAAAATACCATAGAAGTTAATTTAAGGTCATTTAGTAGAACAATGAAAATAACAACTGAAGATAAAAATCTATTGGCAGGTTGTGTAATTCTCATGATTAAAATAGTTCTATTTGATCATACCAATTTTATAAAATGTATTTTACTCAACAAAAGAAATACTATTTAATTTAGAAATAAGTTTGAGTTTTCTTCCAGTTTTTAAATTTAAATAAATAAATAGATGCTACTACATTTCTATTTGTTGAAATAGAACTCATCCTACTGAAACATGGCCTGAAACAAACAAACAAATATATATATATATATATATATATATATATATTTGAGAGTATTCTTTTGGATTTCTGCCATGCCATCTGTCCTAATTCACTGTACAGAAGAAAAACAGTCATAAAGTTAAATGATTGGAAACACTGACACAGGAGGGGTCATCCTAACTATAAAAGGTTTTTTTAACTAATTAGTTCTTTTATAAAAATGTACTATAATTTCTGAAATGCATAAAAATTATCTAGAAAATCGGATATTTTTATTAGAAACAAAATGGAGACTATTTAAATTCATAGTATTCTAATTATTATGTTGGGTGGCTATATATTTTGTTAAAATATAAAATAAAATTTGCTGTGTATTTTATTTTTAAAATATAGTACTTTATGATGGTTGATATTTTGTTATGGGGGATATTAAATCATATAACTTTAAGCTATATTTGCACTCATATTCCATTCCAGTTATCTACTGGAGAAAGCAAATTATTGAACATTTTCTACAGGGTAGATTCCATAAAATATTTAGTTTTTTTCTAGTGATTTCTTTTTTTACCACAGTGATATTCAATGTGCTATTATGCAAAATCGGATTGCAAACTAAACTCAATATTATGATGAGGGAAATCTAATCCATCCAGCATTTTCCCAAGATTAATGACCTTCAAAATATATGAATTAATTACTGAAATTTGTACTCCATGAAACAACATACAGTCTAATGCTATTTTTGATACTAAATATAAGATACCTGGAATCATCTTATTAAATTTCTAACATGCCTAGGATAATAGATTACTAGAAAAGAAATGGTTAAAAGACCAGCATCAAAATATAAAGAGGTAAATGGAAAAATGTAACTGTGGCTGTGTTCAATAATGCCTGAGCAGTACCTGGTACCCTGCTGGGAATGCGATGAATTATTAAGTAAGCAAGCTGAAATCGTGTACACCAAGAACACATAATATTACTGAATAACTCAGAAGCTATGATTTTATTTGAATCTAATCTCCCTAGCAATCTTGATCCATTGAGGTTTTCAAAATTAACATGTCGTATATTATATCCTACCCATTCAAAAGTCTTCCTGTTAATAATGTAGGTAGATAATAATCCTAAGAATATTAATTATACTAGCAATAACCAATGAACTATTTAAGGAAATAGACTTAAAGTGATGGAGAAACTGTTTGCAACTTCAGGGCATCTGCAGGACTTAGTACCAATCTTTATGCTGAAGCACTCCATTAAAGCCAAATATTATGTCTTTTCCTTTGCACCTTCTAGATGTCATAATATTCTTTGTTTGATTATTGTGTTATAAAGATCAACCAACTTTAATATGTAATTTATTTATTATCTCACAGTTCCTTTGCAAGAATGACCAATTTTCCTATTCAAATGATCATTTATAAAAGCTAAGGATATTTTCTTATATAACAAAATGCAGTTGTGCATACCATAATCATGTTACACTTCAAGCAAGTAAGAACAATCATGAAATATACCTTGATAGGGTGCACTAAATCCACGATATCGGTGATTGCTGTCTGTAACAAAATGCAGTCTGAGCCAGTTTTTGTTGCTGATAATTGGTGGTGGTATATTCATTCCAGATAACCTGAATTATGAGAAACAACAACATGAAAATTTAAAAAGCTTTTAGCAGTAAACAGTTTTATTGAATTGGGACCAAAAAGCATCTATCTGAACATCATTAACAACACAATGACTTTACACTGACAAATTTGTATGGAAAAAATGAAATATTTATACACCATGAAGTTAATCACAGAGTAGTAGAATTGCAATCATATTGTTATGATCAGGTTTCATGTATCACTAATGTCTACTTTAAATTCACAATTGCAAATCATTTGTTAATCATTCTAACTTATTATTGCAAAGGTAATAATAGTAAACATAATGGTTCTTGAAGAGATGGCCATGCTCACTGTGCTCTTAAGTACACAGTGATACAATAATTGGCAATATAGCCAGTTCTCAAAGAAGAGGATATCCATTTCTACACAGTGAGACTGAAGAGACATAGTCTATTCTCCACTATTGACCTCTTTTCAATGTTTCATGTTGGGTAGCAATGTTCACTGTACTTTTTTTTCATAAACTGGCCCAACATGATGCAAATTCATGATGATCTAAATATTCACAATTAGTTTTAATATTCTTTAATACTATCTTGAATGAGAGGTTAATGCATATTGAGTTGATACAAGCAGATTTACTTTGGATATATATTCAATCATAATATAATATAAGTATTTACAAATATGGCATAACCTCCTGAAACTAAATTATTAAAATGAAATAGAAACTATTGTCAAGAACAGGATATATATATAGATATATATATATAATATATCTATATATATATGTGTGTATGTAATATCTTGCTTTATTTAATCATATAGACTTCTAGTGACACAGATTTTTTTCTAGTTTGCTTCAGTAAAGGAAAACATCCTTTCTATAGGTTCTCCATATATGTAAATATTTAAATGTTAAATCTGAGATAAATACCAAAAGTAAAACTTCTCAGAAGTAGAGTGTATAGGGCTGAAGATTCTTGGAAAACAGTGCTTAATATGTATTTCATAGTCTTCAAAGGACAGTTTTTTCTACCTCATTATTTAAGGTAATCTATTATTTGTGTGGGGGTTTGAAGGCATTATGATTGCTCAGTATCAGGGATTGTTTCATGATAGGAAACTAGTGGAAAGAGGATGAAATATATGGAACTATGATTTAATCAGTGATGAAGAGTATGCATTATGGTTCACAGCCCCCATTCCAACACTCACCTTCTGCACCTCTGAGAATCAACTTTTCCTATGTAGTTTGGAAACAACTCATCACTTTTACTGAATAGCCATGGACAACTTGGAAAGTACTTTACTCTCTTACCTAATTCTAGCGAGTATTATATAAAATGATGAATTAATTATATATTATTCATTTCTATTTTTTCTTCAGAATTTTTCTAATATTTCCCTAAATATCCACATTTACTTTATTTGTAAAGTGGCTCTGTTTATTGATCCATCTGGCTGAACCTTTTCATATATGAATTTAATAAATAAATATGTGTACTATTCTTCTAAATTTTTAAAACTTACTTAAAGTATTTCATCGTTGTCAATATATATTCTCATTGAATTGTTTGATCAAATAACATTCTATTGAAATATACCTAGACTAATGGCAATTATATTTTCAGAAGAGTGGCGTGCTTCTTTGTTGATTTTAATTTATGAATTGGTTCTGTTCAAATCCCTGATAAATATCCATTCAAGAATTGCAAATTATTTTATCAGCTTGTATGACTTTTGAAAGTTAATGAATCCTTACTAAGGTCATTATAATATAGTCATGAACAGAAAATTTGAAAGTAGACTTTTTTCAGCATTAAACAAATGAAAATTAACTCCATAACAAAATGAAGCTAGCAATAAATATGTAAACTTCCCAACTTTTGCAAGTATTTATAAGCTAATTTCATCAATTAAACATAGTAAAGGAAAATAACAGCTTCTATACAATTATTCTTACATTCAAGAATCTAAGATGGTAGAATAAAACAAGCACTAAAGTTGTTGAGGTAAAGGAGGAGATACAAAGGGAAGAAAAAGAATGCAGTCTAACAGGGGAGGAACAGAGCGAAGACATTCTCCTCAATAAGATGCTTGTATGAAGACCCATAATGAATGTGAAGAACCATGTATAATGCCAGCTTCTACATGTATTATGATTTTCCTATGTAAATCTATCAATGTTAGATTTCAGCTTCATAGATAATAATAACCAATAAAAAGAGAGTTGCAATGATTAATCAAGAAAATTCTATCTTAATGTAGTTTTATATTTTTTAATTTCTTTTCTAAAAACCATACTGAATTTTTAAACTTTTCCTTCACAAGGGACATTTTGCATGCTCTCTTTGACATATCAGAATTGGCATTAGTAATTATTATTCCACATTAATGTTGAAGCCATCATTAAAGTAAAATGTAGTTTACTATAACATAACTACAAATGGTGACATTCTGAATAATGAGAGCTCACAAGTGTCAAGCACATGTAGCCCATAAATGAGGCTAGAGGCTAAAGAATGCCTCTTTTATGGGCTACATGTGCTTGACACTTGTGAGCTCTCATTATTCAGGCCCAGAATGACATAAGGAGCTTCTTGCTACCCATATTGGTACACAAATTATAACTTATTTCTCACATTTCCCAGTTAATGTTTCTAAAACATTGCTGGCTACAGTGAACATAAAATGCACAGAGTAAAAATGTAGATTACTGGGCTGGGCTGGTGGGGGACATGTAGGGCACCATGGCGGATGGGGGAGGTGGGAACTCAAGAGAGGGAAAAGGGAGAGTCAGGTGTCATGAGGGGAGGGTGGGGATATTGAGGGCACTTGGAGTGAGAAAGGAAGAGGAAGGCTGGAGGCAGAGAGAGGGTAGAGATGAATGGGAAATGGGTAGCCCTGGGAAGACAGGTAGAAAGCTTTTGGCTTTACCACCACCTAAGAAGTATGCATGCAGTTCTTGAATATTAGTCCATGTGCATACCTGGGGCCTTTATGGCAGAGTGCAGTGCTAGACAGAAATGACAGCACTCTGTGTGGTTTGTCAAAGTAGTCCAAATGACTCCCCAAATAACATGGACTATTGGTGGAACCCATGGCTATCTCCCAGAACTTGAATTTAAGTCCCTGTTGCTAAAGACAGTTAGGGGGCAAGATTTAGAACATTGGAGCAGGTACTAACCTTGAAACATTTACCTGAAGACTAGCTCTCATAGATCTAGAGGATATTGTGTTAGCTGCATAGGTAAAATCAATCAATGGATCAATCCAGCCCTAAAGCTTCTTTTTGCCACAGATGGAGGCAACTGTAGTGTTCAACAACTAGTCATAAATAGAGACTATACATTGTGAGTTGCCCAGTCCAAGATGACATATCTATAGTAGAACCTCTACACCTAAGTCTCATGGAATATAGGAGAACAGGGGTGGAGATGAGATGATAGTAATTCATCTCCACCTCCCACCAGTGAGATTTCTTTATACATTAGAGTTCTATGCACACAGAATGCCACAATTGCCTGGAAAATACTAGAGTGTAGCATATGTGGCCTTGGATAGGACTCCTACCTATACTAAAGTTCACATACCCACAATCAGGGATTATTTTGGAAGAAAGGGGAAAAAAAGATTGTAAGAGTCTGGGTTGGTCCATGAACCTAGGGAGAGAGAGGCTTTTAGGGCATTGGGAACTTGGTCATGTGAATTAGAGGCAATGGCGATGTTGAGCACAAAACTCATGCTAACACAATCTAACAAGGCCCAGAGTGGTGCAAGGGAAATCTGTGGTGGGGGGGCAGGCCTTACCCTGAGAACTGTTGGAAACTGATTATGGTTAGAGAGTGAGAGTATACCTTCCTTAAGATCTCTAGATAGAGTGAAGAGACTCCAGTGGTTGAACTTTCACTGAAGGACATCTGTGTAAAACTATAGACCCAATGAGATCTAGCATGTATGACAGAGTGCATGAGGCACAGTGTGGTATGGGGGGGCATGGATGGTAGAAAAGACCTAAATCTGATTAAGAACTATTGTATGAAATGTACAAAAGCTCAATAAAACATTTTTGTAAGTTTGTGGTTTTCAAACAGAGAATTTGATGGCATTTAGGTTCCCTCTCTTATCAATGCCCTCCCTCCAATGCCCACCCACCCAATTCAATATAATATGCATATTATAATATATAATATATACATATAGATATATATATATATATATATAGATATAGATATATATATAGAGAGAGAGAGAGAGAGAGAGAGAGAGAGAGAGCCTGGTTTGTGTCTGCACACGCCATTTGCTGTGACTCCTTCACTAGAACCTGCTCTATTTACCAGGATCCTATTCCTGTAAGATACTCTCTCTCCATCCCAGAAGCTACCAGTTGCTGAAATTTCCCTACGATAGCTTGGAATTTCTAATCACCTTTCCCATGTTTATTCTGGGATTTTCTATGGTTCAGTTTGCATAGGACATGTGCATGCCATCATCAATGCTGTGAGTTCATATTAGTAAGTGGCGAGCTGTCGAGAAGATGCTTTGATTCCGTGTGATCACCCATCACCTTTGGGTTTTACAATCCTGCCACATCCTCTTACTCAATGATCCTTAGAGAACAACAGGTTTTTTTTCCATTATTTTTGTAGTTTCTGAAACTATTCCAACTACATTATCTTGCTTTATCCTATTTTTGCCATCATGTTATGTAGTTTTCGAAGAAGAGTCTATTAAAAATAGACTCAGTCCAGGGCCAGCCCACAATCCATTTCTCTTGCTCCATTCTGTGACCTTCTCTGAGTTGGCCTTGGTCCCATTCCTGATGCCAATATTACCACAATGTACTGATTAGACCTCAGTGGATGAATTTGCACAGAAGGACATCTGGATTCAAAAGCTAAACTGGTTATGACTTAACTTGAATGATGTATGACTTCTGATGGGGAGGATGGGGCATGACGAGGAGGCCCTTAATTTTATTAAGAACCATTGTATATAATATACAAATGCTCAATAAAAATCTTTAAGAAATAATTTCCTTTTTCTAAAATCAAATTAATTATGTGTCTATATTTTTCATCTTAATTACTCATAGACAGAGCCAAATCTACAGAGAATTACTCTTGTTCTCCGAGACTCAAAAATCTCACTGTTGCTCCAGATCTCCTCCTACCTCTTTTCACCTTTCCTTCCCCTAATGCTATTTTGTTCTTTTACTGGTTTTGACCCCTTTACTTTCCTGCTAGGGAGATAAGATACTTTTCTCAGGAATCTTTGATTCCCCATGGCCTTATTAAATTAATTGCACTGTGCACTGCTACACTTAATTCCTCCTATTAGTTCACTTATCTTATCAAAGGGTTTTTAATGTACTTCATTTTAGGACTGAAGTAAATACAATGTTGTTAACTTTACTTACTCCTAATCTTTGCCAGGCATTCCAGCTCTGATGTATGAAGATTAAGTTAGATACTTAATCTGTTCCTCTGTCCTTACAGAGCACATTTGTATAGTTGGACCTTGTCATTCTTCTCTATGTATAGTAGTGAGTTTTCTGCTTTTCTTAGTATTACAGTTTCTTTTAAGTGTTTAAATTCATGGCAGTTAACATATTTGTTCGTTTATTCTATGCAACGTTGGCTTTAATTATGAAGAGAATTAATGATCGGAAATTATTTGGACATGATTTTAAATTTGAATGCTATATGTTTGTACATAGTTTTATAATATATGCCATTAATTCTATCCATACCATTCTCAAAAATTTTAGTTCGTTACTTTATTTCACACCCATCTAAAATCCTGTTTCCTTCATAAGTCCTCCACAATTCCTTTGGTTGACGCTTATCTGTCTGTGTTCTGTGGGTCAAAAGCACTTGTAAAAGCTGCTGTGAGATATGTATGTCTCCTGCCTTTATTTAATTACATTGTCCAATTTCTGAGTGATAGGAAGTTGAGAACTGATGTACATTGGGCTTATCAATTCCATAAGTACATTTCAACCCACAGATAATGAACAACTAATTAAATCAACTGTTATTCTATTAAAAATTTCTCAAAGTATGTTCTGAAAGTTTTCTAAAAAATTGTCTTGGGGTAGGGAAAAATTTACTGGTCACTAAATTTTAAATTGGTCTTATGTACTGTTCCTACATGATTTTTGGACTGGGTTACCTCAACATTTATTAAGCTTATACAACAAATATTTCTCATTCCCATGCTATGCAATCATAAAAAAATCTTATGGAGTAGAATTTATCTTTTAGAACTCTTTAAAAATCTACTAATACTGCTTATCTTTGTTTCTATGAATGCATGCTTTACAGGAAATAACATTATGTTAAACATAATCAAAACAAAGAGAATACTAATGTTATTATCATCTTCTACAGGATATTATCACTGAGAAAAATTATAGCACTTTAGTTCATTTATGTTATGATTTTAAAGTCTTAATTTTACATCCTACAGAAGTCATGAACAGGATATCATGAGGATGAGGATGGTACAGAATCCATAATGATCATCTGCTAGAGCTCCTTGAACATACATGATTTAGCCAAATGTCCATACTACATAGTTCACATATTCTGTGGCTAATAACTTACTAATTCTTGGCTACATAAAATAGCTAATACTCATTGGTCGTTTGTGTTTTAGGAAATATTTTATGATTATTTGTATTTTCTGTGATTGAATGTATTGCTATATGCAGCCCATTGTGTAATGCATGCAGAAGCCAGAAAAGAGTGTCAGATCCCTTGAACCTGGAGTTATATATGCTGCTTAGTCTCATGTGGGTGGTGGAAACCAAACCTGCGTCCTCTGCAGAAACAGCCAATGCTATTAACTGCTGAGTCATATCTCTCCAGCCCTTATTGGTAAATTTAATTTAGAATCGCTTAGCAAATTCAAGTCCAAATATGGATGTGTATGCTTAGGGTATTTCCAGAGAGACTGAACTAACTAATGAAGAAAGACCCCAGGAAATATGTGTTGGGCTACCAACACAAGGAGTGTTGCCATGAAACAAAGGTGAAATAAAGGCAGAAGGAAGTTAGCAAGCCTCCAGAATCCATTGCTTTCTACATTCTGGCTGGCAATTATATGAACTGGGCTGCTTCAAAGTGCTTCTTATGTTGTGAGAGACAGAAGTCACTTAAACTAGCAACTAAAATGAATTTTCCCTCCCTTAAGTCCTTTATTTAAGGCATTCTATTATAGGGACATAAAAGTAACTAATATACTGCAGTTAGAAGTCACCAAACAAGAGGAGTTACAGGCCATGAGGTTATAAAATGAGCATTAAAAAAGCTGTGCATGATAGTATTAGTGGCTATATATATGTGTGTGTATATATATATATATGCATATATATATACATATATATATGCATATATATATATATATATCACATCCATACAAATACACACACATATACACACACATACACACACATATACACACATACACACATACATACACACAGGGGCTGAAGAGATGGTTCAGCAGTTAAGAGCACTGACTGCTAATACAGAGTGTAGCAGCAGAGTGCTTACCTCCTTGCCTGCCAAACAGGCCTATCCTGTGCTGGGAAGCTAACTTTGGCAACAGCTGAGTCAGTGATCTGGGCCAATGAGAATTTGAAATATCAGCAGTTGGCACGTTCATGGAAGGAACACATATATATCCTTAGTTTTCCCTGAATAAATGAATCTGGCAGCTTGTAAGCCTGCTTGCTTCTCACCTGACTCCCGGTGTCTGGTGTCTGTGTTGACCCCACCGTCTCTCACCGACCCATTTCTCGGCCAGAACCCCTCCAGCTGGACCAGAGTAGATTACAACAGTAGAGGACCTGTTTCAGTTTCCAGTACCCACATAATGGCTAACAACTGTACATAACATTGCGCGCCAGATGTAGACAATCTCCCAGGCCTGCTGGGGAATTTCGGGGTCCGACCGAAGGAATGGGGGTGAGTGGCGCAGAGTCAAGACACAGACCCTGGGAGTCGAGTGAACGCAGAGAGAGGGTGAGCTCTCGAGCACTCGTTTATTGGGGGCAGAGTTAGGGGTTATGTACTGTTCTCATTCCCACTTTGATTGGCCCAGGTCTGCAATGCTGCTTGTATGGTCACACCTGCCTAGGGCAGGTTAGGTTGATGAGGGACAAGCTCTGCGCATGCGTAATTCTCAGCATATTGGCTATACTACATAACTCCAGTTCTGGGGAACCAGATGCTTTCCTCTGACATGTGTGGGCATTGCATGACATGAGTGCACTTACGTACATGCAGGAAACATACTCATACAAGCAAAATAGAAATAATAAACTATATATATNTTACCTGCAAAGTTCATGATGTCATATTTTTTACTCATGCATAGAACTCTATTGTGTAATTGTGTAGATGTACTATATTTCTCTATCCACTCATTGGTTGAAGGGCATTTGGGTTGGTTCCAGCACTTCAGTATTGTGAGGAGAGCTGCAATAAACTTAGGTGAGTATGCATCTTTGCAGGAGGATGAGTTTTGTGTGTTTATACCCAGGAGTGGTATGACTAGGTCAGTAGACTTGTTTTGAGTCATTTAAGGATTCTCCACACTGCTTTCCATAGTGGTTGAAAGAATTTACATTCCTACCAGCAGTGGATGAGTGTTCCTCTTTCCCCTTTCCCCACAACTTCCCCAGCATTTGGTATCTTTTGTTTTTGTGATCTTAGCCAGTCTTATCACAGTGAAATGATGTCTTTTTTTTGGGGGGGTGAGTCTTTTTGAGACAGGGTCTCCCTGTAGCCCCAGCTGTTCTGTCGCTCTGTAGACCAGGCTGGCCTTGAACTCACACAGATCTGCCTGCCTTTGCCTCCTGAGTGCTAGGATTAAAGGCATGCATCACCACTCCTGGCTTGAGATGATGTCTTAAAGTGGTTTCCATTTGCATTTCCTTAATTATTAATTACGTTGGACACTTTTCAAGATGTTTCTCAGCCATCTTTACTTCCTCACTGGTGAAGTCTCTGTTGAGTTCTTTACTCCATCTCTTGAGTGGGACATTTGTTTTCTTATTTTCTTATGTTTTTGTTTTTTTTGTATATATATATATATATATATATATATATATATATGTATATATTTAAAGGAGAGAAGAGGCTGCACTCAACATTCTTTCCTCTACTTCTCCCCTTTCTTTAACGGCATCTTTGAAGTAAGCATTCCATTGGTAACCCTACTGTGATTTCTAACTTATTGATGATTTCTGCAATATTTCATTTTGGACAAAGAGCTTCAAATGCCATGTCTTAATACTTTCATATGTTTATGATATCTGTATTCAAAACTCTAGGTTGAGAACAAAATCCAAATTGTGTCTATCCAATCCATATGGGCACTTACTTCACTTGTGTGTGTGTGTGTGTGTGTGTGTGTGTGTGTGTGTGATTGTGTGTGTGTGTGTGTGTGTGTGTCTGCACGCAAAGCAAGAAAAGTGTGTGGAGCTCAGAGGACAACCTGTGGTATAGACCCTCACCTTACAATTTGAAACAGGTTCTTACTTCTGTTGTTCACTCCTCTATGCCCAGAGATGCTGTAAAGTCTCCTGATTGCTTCCCATCTTGGCATAGGAGCGCTAAGACTAAAGACACATGGTCCTTTGCCCAGCTGTACATGGGTCTGAAAATTTAAACTCATGTTCTCATGTTTGTGTTATAAGCAATTCATTCAGTGAACTGTCCTTCTAGCCTACTTAAAATGCATACTGACACATAATTTATTTATCAGAATAATTGCTTTTGAGAACATGTTTCATGTCCGGATTAAATATCTGCTTATAAATCCAAAATTTAATTCATCCCCATGTAAGATTAAACTTTTTTATAGTTGTTCTTATGTTTTGTTATAATTTTATGCTACTTTCAAACTAAAATATTTTATCATGGGATCTTCATTGCTCTGTCCCATTCCCCTCATCTACTTTCCTCTCCATCTAGAAAACCATCTAGCTGGTTTTGTTTCTTTCCCTAATCCTCCCCTTTTCCCCCCAAACTATATGCATTCCATTACCCATTTCCCACATCTCACTTCTCATGATCTCCTTTCTGGTTTCATGACCTAAACAGACACACACACACACACACACACGCACACACACACACACACACTATATATATATATATATATATAGTATATATAATATGTATATTATATATCACACTGTACATATGATAATTTTAAATGCAGCCTTTACACATGAAAAGTCATGGGGTATTTGCTTTCTGTGTCTAAAGTATTTAAATTACTATTATATTAATTGTAATAATTTTCCAATTATCACAATTCATTTTTCTTTATGACTATTGTATAGTGTTCCTTTTAATATAAATATTCATTGTGTTTGTGTTTCACCATCATTTTCTCGTGTAATTTAAAACTGTCTCCTTTCCATTCTCACCCAGTTCTGCATTGCCTTTTATGTCTGTTTCTTTCTCTCAGGATTTTCTTAGGTAATTCTAGATCCATTAATATATCACATATAATGGTATCGTTGCTTTCAGTAAAATTTATATATATATATATATATATATATATATATTATAATATATAAATAATTTGCTTTTGCCTTACTACTTGGTATTGGTGCTTAGCATCCACAGATAAAGGATACCATTTTTGGGTTGTTTTTCTGGGAATGTTTATTCTACTTAGCATAATGTTTTCAAGTTCATTATTTCCTGAAAGTTCATGATGTCATATTTTTTACTCATGCATAGAACTCTATTGTGTATTGTGTAGATGTACTATATTTTCTCTATCCATTTGGTGGTTGAGGGGCATTTGGGTTGGTTCCAGCCCTTGCTATTGTGTAGGAGAGCTGCAATAAACTTAGGTGAGTATGCATCTTTGCAGGAGGATGAGTTTTGTGTGTTTATACCCAGGAGTGTATGACTAGGTCAGTAGACTTGTTTTGAGTCATTTAAGGATTCTCCACACTGCTTTCCATAGTGGTTGAAAGATTTACATTCCTACCAGCAGTGGATGAGTGTTCTCTTTCCCTTTCCCCACAACTTCCAAGCCTTTGGTATCTTTGTTTTTTGATTTAGCAGTCTTATCACAGTGAAATGATTCTTATTTTTTGGGGGGGTTTGGGGGGGTGAGTCTTTTTGAGACAGGGTCTCCCTGTAGCCCCAGCTGTTCTGTCGCTCTGTAGACCAGGCTGGCCTTGAACTCACACAGATCTGCCTGCCTTTGCCTCCTGAGTGCTAGGATTAAAGGCATGCATCACCACTCCTGGCTTGAGATGATGTCTTAAAGTGGTTTCCATTTGCATTTCCTTAATTATTAATTACGTTGGACACTTTTCAAGATGTTTCTCAGCCATCTTTACTTCCTCACTGGTGAAGTCTCTGTTGAGTTCTTTACTCCATCTCTTGAGTGGGACATTTGTTTTCTTATTTTCTTATGTTTTTGTTTTTTGAATATATATATATATATATATATATTCTGGATGTTAATGCTCTGTCAGATGTATCAATGGTGAAGATTTCCTCTTTCTGTGGGTTTTTGCTTTACTTCATTGATTGTTTCTTTCACTGTATAGAAGCTTTTGAGTTTAATGAGATCCCACTTGTCAGCTGTTGACCTTATTTCCTACGCAACTTCTGTTTGTTTTAGAAAGTCTTTTCCTACACCTATGTCTTGCAAGTTGTTGCTAACGTTTTCTTGTATTACCTTCAGAATTTTGTGTTTCATGTTGAGGTCTTTGATCCATTTGCAGTTGATTTTTGTACGGGGTGAGAGGTAGGGGTTTAATTTTATTTTTCTACAAATGTTGATCCAGTTTTCCCAGCACCATTTGCTGAAGATGCTGTCTTTCCTCCATTGAGTCTTTATGCCTCTCTTTTCAAATACGAGGTGGCTGAAATTGTATGTGCTCAAGTTTGGGTCTTCAATTTCATTCCATTGGTCGAAGGGTCTGTTTTGTGCTAATACCAGGCTGTTTTAATTAAGATAGCCTTACAACATATTTTGAAGTCTGGTATAGTGATTTCCCCCTGTATTGCCCTTTTCACTCAGGATCACTTTGGTTATTTGGGGTATTTTGTTTTTCTATATGAATATAAGGATTTTTTTCAAGTCTGTGAAGAAACTCTTGGGGATTTTTTCCAATCTTGGGATTGCATTGAATATGTATTTGGGTAGAAGGGACATTTTTACTATATGAATTTTTCCCATCCATGAACATGGGAGGTCTTTCCATTTTCTGATGTCTTTTTCAGTCTCCTTCTTCAGGGGTTTAAAACTTTTGTTGTAGAGATCTTTGGTGTCTTTAGTAAAGTTTGTTCCCAGGTATTTTATTGTTTTTGCGGCTATAGTGAGTGGGAAGGTCTTCTCGTGTTCCTTTTCCAGTTGCTTGTTGTTGGTGTAGAGAAAGGCTACTGATTTTTCTAGGTTAATTTTATATCCTGCCATTTTACTGAAGGTGTTGATCAATTCTAGGAGTTTTCTGATAGGCTTTTTAGCTTCCCCTGGGTAAACTACCATGACATCTGTAAAGAGGAATAGTTTGACTTCCTATTTTCCAATTAGTACTCTTTTAATGTCCGTGTCTTGCCTTATTGCCCTAACAAATATTTCAAGCACTATATTGAAGAGGAGTGGTGGTAGGGCAGCCTTGCTAGGTTCCCACCTTTAAGGGGAATATTTCTAGTTTTTCTCCATGTAAAATGATGTTGTCTGTGGGTTTGTTGTATATGGATTTGATTATATTTAGTAATGTTCCTTTCAGTCCAGTTCCCTCTAGAACTTTAAACATGATGGAATGCTGTATCTTGTCAAAGTCTTTCTCTGTATCAATTGAGATGATTGTGTAATTTCTGTCTTTCAGTCCATTTATGTGTTTTATGACATTTGTTGATTTATGTATGTTGAACCATCCCTGCATATCTGGTATGAATCCAACTAGGTCATGACAAATGATCTTTTTGATGTGGATCTGTCTGTAGTTTGCAAGCATTTTGTTGAGAAATTTGCATTTATGTTCATTAATGAGATGTGTCTATAGTTTTCTTTCTTGCTGTATCTTTGCCTGGTTTTGGTATTAGATTAATACTTCATAGAAGTAATTTGGGAGGTTTCTCTCTGCTTGTATCCTTTGGAACAGTTTTAGTAATAATGGCTGTAAGTCCTCTTTAAATGTTTTATAGAACTCTGCTGTGAAACCATCTGGGCCTGAACTTTTTTAGTTGGGAGATTTACTATTACATTTTCAATTTCCTTATGTATTATGGGTATGTTTAAGCTGTCAATCTCTTCTTGGTTATGATTTGGTGAATTCCAGGATTTCAAATATTCATCCATTTCTCTTAGGTTTTCAAATTTAGTAGAATATAGGTTTTTGAAGTATTCTCATATGAATGTCTGGATATTTTCTCTGTTGTGATGTGTCCCTTTTTATCAGGAATACTATTGATTTGGAGTTGCTTTCTTTCTTTTGGTTAACTGGGCTAGGGGTCTATCTATCTTGTTTATTCTTTCAAAGAACCAGCTTTTGGATTCAATGATTCTTTGTATTGTTTTCTTTGTTCCTACTTCATTGATTTCTGGTCTAATTTTTCTGATTTCTTCCTGTCTGTTTGGCTTCAGGTTCATTTGTTGTCTCTCAAGTGTTTTTAAATGCAATGTTAGTTTGTTCATTTGTCCTCTTTCTGCTTTTTTAATGTAGGCAATGAGGGCTATAAAATTCCCTCTTAGGCCTGTTTTTAAAGTATCCCATAGATTTTGCTGTCTTGGATTGTCTTTTTCATTTAGTTCCAGGAATGTTTATATTTCTTTCTTTATTTCTTCCTTGACCCATTCATTATTCAGGAGTGTGTTGTTTAGTCTCCATGTGTTCTTGTAGATAGTTGGGCTTATTCTGGTGTTGATATTGAGCAATACACTGTGGTCTGATAGAATGCTTGAAATTGTTTCAATACTTTTGTATTTGTAGAGTTTTTTTTTTTTTTTTTTTTTTTTCCTGTGTCCCAGCATGTGGTCGATTTTGGAGAATGTTCCATGGGGTGCTGAGTAGAAAGTGGATTCTCTGGTGTTTGGGTGGACTATTCTGTAGGTATCTGTGAGGTCAATTTGGTGTATTGTATTGTTCAGTTCAGACGTCTCTCTGTTTATTCACTGTCCAGTTGACCTACCTAATGGGCTCAGTGGAATATTGAAAAACCCCACTATTAGTGTGCTGGGATCAATCTGTGCCTTGAGGTCCTGTAGTATTGTGTTTGTAAGGTTCGATGCACTGGAACTTGATGAGCATATATTCATGGCTGTGAAATCTTCATGGTCAATTGATCTTTTGATAAAGGGTGTAGTGGCACTCTCTGTCTCTTCTGGTTAATTTTACTTTGAAATCTATATTGTCTGATATTAGAATAGCAACTTTTGCTTGCTTTTTGATACCATTTGCTTGGAATATTTTTTTCCATCCTTTCATTTTAAGTCGGTGCCTATTCTTGAGGGTAAGATGGGTTTCTTGTAGACAGCATATGCATGGGTTCTCTTTCCTAATCCATTCTTCCAGTCTATGTCTTTTGATTGGGGAGTTCAGCCCATTAATATTTAAAGTTATTATTGAGAGAAATGTACTGCTTCCTTTTTCCTTATTTTCTGTTTGCATTCTTGTTCTTGGATTGTATTTCAGCAGTTATACTTTTATTCATTATTCTTTCTAGATACTTGGATATAGTTTCTTCTTTCCACTGACCTTTGAATTGCTTCAAGTATTTTCTGAAGTGTTGGTTTCTTAGACATGAATTCTTTCATAGTTTTATGTCATGAAAGATTTTTCTTTATCCTTCAACTATGATTTATATTTTTGCTGGGTATAGTAATCTGGGTTGGCATCTACAGTCCTTTAGTACTGGGAATAATTTGGTCCAAATCTTCTGGCTTTCATCATTTGCAATGAAAAGTCAGCTGTAATTCTGATGGGTTTTCCTTTGTATGTAGCTTGTTTTTCTCTTTCAGCCTTCAGTAATTTTTCTTTGTTTTGGGTATCTAGTGTTTCAACTATGATATGGCCTGGGGTATTCCTTTTCTGATCTTGTCTATTTGGTGTTCTGTGTGCTTCTTGTATTTGTATGGGTTTGTGTTTTTCAGTTTGGGGAAATTTTCTTCTTTTATTCTGTTGGAGATTTTATCAATATCTTTGTCCTGGGATTCTTCTCTTTCCTCTATCCTTATGATGCAGAGGTTTGAACTTTTCATAGTGTCCCATATTTCCTGATTGTTACACTCTTATGACTTAAAATTTTTTTCATATTCTTTTCTTGAGCATTGCAGTTCTTCCACCTTGTCGTCCAGTATTGATATTCTACTTTCTGCTACATCCAATCTATTACTGAGGCTCTCTCCCATCTTTCCTGCTGATTGGATGAGTGTGCAATTTCCTTTTTCACTTCATCCTGTGATTTCTTTAGTATTTCCAGTTCTCTTTGGAGCTTGTTATTCTCTCCTTCTAGAACCTCAATTCCCTGGTCAGTTTCATATTTCACCTCAGTATGGGATCTTTTCAGTGTTTCCACTTCATTCCAGAGTTTGTCATTCTCTCCCTTCATTTCTTTGAGTATGTCTGTTATTGTTCTTTTAAGATCTGTGTCCTGGGTCATCTCCAAGGAGAACTCATTGTTGGAAGCTTCTATAGCCTGCTAGATTTGGGGGTATTTATTATTTGCTTTTCCCATGTTGTTGATTTTCCTTTGTGCTCTTGTCATGTGGATTTGACGTGTTGTTTATAGAATAATGTGAAATTCAACAGCTTCTTCCTTTGATTAGAGGCCAGTTTCTCTAGGTTGGAAAGTTTGCTGTCTCTTTTGTTATTTTGTGCTCTGAGTCACCTTCTCTGTTCCCCCAGATGGCTGCAAGTGGGGTAGACATCACTGGTTTTTGCCTGCCCAATCCTGTCACTGCCAAGGTGACTGGAGGGCATTACCCCATCCTGTCTGGAAATTGGAGCAGCTCCACAGTTCCTGCACCTGAAGCCATGGGGCTCAGATAACCAGAAGTGACTGGGATTGGATGGTCCTGGAATCCTGTACTGGAGGCACTGGGGTCAGGAAGGTCCTGGAACGTACCTCATGTTTATTTATTCATTAACTAATGTGTCAATGTACACCTAGGCTTGTTTAATTACTATTCTTGGATCAGATAGCTTGAAGACTAATAAACACACATCAAAAATTTGAATTTTAATATGTATGCTATGCTCAGTTTGATCTCTGCAGTGCATGCTCATTCTCTAAAATTTTATATATAATTCTTTTGTTTTCTCTTATTTTTATTGTCAATTTTAGAATTTCTTGAAAGAATTCCCCAAAGGAGATCTGTTCTCCTGTTCCTTTCCTACACTCATATCATTTTTTTTTTCTCCCAATCTACTTTTTGTTGTTGTAGTTGTTCTTTTTGAGACAAGGTCTCCCCTTAGTCTCAGCTGGCCTGGAGCTTGCTCTGTAGACCAGGCTGGCCTTGAACTCACAGAGATCTACCTGCCTCTGCCTCCTGAGTGCTGGGATTAAAGGTGTGTGCCACCACGCCTGCCTCTCCCTATCTACTTAATAAGACCATACGTTTCAGATTAATTACCTCCATTCTCAACATCTTGTACTAATTTGAGTGCTTTAGGATGACATTAAGATTTCATTTAGAAAATAAATTCATTGAGATATCAACACAGATATAGCTATAACTATCTTTTTATATTTTAAATGGAAGAAATTATTTTATTTTTGTAAATTATTTATTGAATTTTTTCTGTATTTCAAATAGAACATCTTATTAATCTTAATTATACTCCTTCCCCACTGGCACCCTCCTATAACATGCCTGTGGAACTCATACATTCTACTATTTGTGTTAAGGCCTATCTTGTCAATTTAGTGTTCCCAGAAGTTCCTCAGTGCAGGCTTATCCATGAGGTCTAGACAACCTATATAGAATCCTTCCCTTTAAGAAGAACAGCTCTTCTTTGCTCAACAGCAATCCATTGCCTATAATTCCTTGACTAAAATGGGTGCTTATTGCCCATTTCCACAGTTCTATGTTGGGGTTTTGTCTCCTTAATTTGCATAGGTCTTGTGCATGCTGAGACCATTGCTGTAGGTTCCTGTGAGGAAGGCCTCAGGACTTCATTTGCATAGGGTCAGGCATCTCCTCCCTGGCTCTTCCTACTGCAGAGATACTTGAACAACCATGTTTGTTGCCGCTCTTTTCTTTTTTTTTTTTTTTAATTTTTTTTTTTATTTATTTCCATATGTGTATGAATGTATTGTCTGCATGCAAGTCTGTGCACCCGTGACGTGCAATGCCGTGGAGGTCAGAAGAGGGCGTCGGACTCCCCTGGAACTGGAGTTCTCCTGGAATTGGAGTTTCAGACGGCTCTCGGCCGCCATGTGGGTGCTGGGGATCGAACCCGGGTCCTCTGCAAGAGCGGTCGGCGCTCTTAACCGCTAGGCCATCGCTCCAGCCCCGCCGCTCTTTTCACATTAGCTAAGAGATGGAGACAACCTAAGTGTCCCTCAACTAATGAAAATGTGGTGCATTTACACAATGGAAACCCACTGAGCAGTAAAAAAAGACAAAATCTTGAAATCTGCAGGTAAATGTATGGAAGTAGAAACTGTTATACTAAGTGAAGTTGCACACCCTTGAAAAACAAATGGCATATGTTCTTCCTCATTTGTGGATACTAGCACCAAATTTTTACATGTGAATATATTTCCTGATGTTCTGCAGGAACCAAGAAGATGGAAAAGAACCAGGGAGTAAAAGGGAAAGAAGGAACCTCAGAGAGAATATTAGGAGACTGCTGTTACCAAGGGAGAACTGGATAAAATGTGGGTATTTAAATGGGAGTGAGGGGAAGTTTAAACATGGACTTTGTGGGGATAAAGAGGAAGAAGGAGCTCAAGAGAGGTGGGACCATAAGAGACAGGTATTATCATGGGAGGAATTGGAGGAAATGGGTTGTATTTGTTTAACTTTTATATTGATTATTCATCAGTATCAATCAATCCCCCAGATTTGAAGGTTTCAAGTTATGCTTACTTTTTTGTTTTGTTTTGTTTTTTTAATTATTTTATTTTATTTATTTTTTATGTGTATGAACTGTCTGCATGTAGGTCTGTGCACCCATGTCATGCAATGCTGCGGAGGTCAGAAGAGGATGTTGGATCCCCCTGGAACTGGAGTTAAAGATGGTTCTCAGCTGCCATGTGGGTGCTGGGGATCGAACCCTGGTCCTCTGCAAGAGCAGTCGAAGCTCTTAACCGCTAGGCCATCTCTCCAGCCCAATGCTTACCTTTTTTGAGCATCATGTGAAGATCAAATAATTGACATGCTAGGGCAAAAATAAAATCTGAAATCATCTTATATTAATTTTCCAGGAAAAGTATATTCATACATCAGGGAGGATTTTGAAGATATGTAACAGGGGTGTAAATATAAGATTGTGGAATATGACCAAGAGACATTGCTGCAGAATCAAGGAAAATAGATGTCCAGGTTAACATCAGTGTCTCTATGAAGTGATTACAGCCATGAAAATCACGAGTGCACACACGGAAATCCCGGATAAGAGACTGTAACAAAGGCAAGGTCAATTCTATCTATGACTAACCCAAAGAACACTAGAGGTCAAGGCATAGAAGAATGTAATGACTAATGCAGGTATCTGACCAGCTTTGAGTAATTTCTAGATGAAGAGCACGAGTAATATCACTTATATGAATGGATGGGAGCTCCTGACATTAGTCTTCAAAGAAAACCCAGGTCTTAGGAGAACACAGGATAAACTCCTACTTTCCAACATAAATATGCCTCTACGTTTTCCCTTATAAACAAGTTTCGAAGTTGACACACTTAAAAATGTTCACAGTAGAAAATGATTGCTTTTACTTTTCAGATTTTTTTCAATTTTTCATGCCATTTTATCTTTATGTCTCATTTTAAAGTTTAGGACTATTAGCATGACTAACTGGAAATGGATTTTCTTCTGTGTAACCATATCTTAGCTAATATACATTTTGTTCCCTTAGGTGCGCTAATGTATTTTTTAAACTAGGTTGTATTTTTAAACTGAATTTTATGGTACAGTGTTCTATGAAATTGTTCAAATTAAAAATGTTCACTGATGGGGCTAAGGAGAAGGCTCAGTGGTTAAGAGCACGTCACCTTCATGGTAGCCAACAACCACCAGTAACTCCAGTCCCAGGGAATCAAATGCTCTCTGACTTGTATGGTCATTGTAAGACAGCAGTGCACATATACACATGCAGGCAAAATACACATGTACATAAAAATAATAATAAACTAAAATCATACATAATGCTTAAGGAGGTATAAAAATCCAGAGGGAGACATGTTAGTTCAAAAGCCTGCTGAGAAACACACACAAAATACATAAGAGAGCATAGTTATAGCTGAATGTTATATAACCAAAAGCACAAATGTAAGGCCAGGGAAATGTCCCTTAGAGTTATTCATTAGGTTAGTCCAAGGTACTTCCCAAATAACATGGGCTATTGCTCCAGCTCCTGATTACTTCCCAGAACTTAAAAACAAGAACATTTTCATATCATATTTCTTGATTCACATTTTTCCATTTTAATTTTATGTTATTCTAAAATATGTATACATGCCCACCATCATATACCAAAAATCCGTAGTCTGAAAATAAATGGTAGGTTAGTTCTAGAACCTGTCTAGAGATTCACAATATAAGAGCACAGTTGTTTTCAGATCACGAGGAGTATAACGTTAATATTGCTCATTTTGCCTAGGTACTTGGTGCTAGCATCCACAGATGAGGGATACCATTCATGGAAATAATATACAGTTTGTTTTCAGAAGATACAATTTTAGTATAGGTGTGATGTATCAGGCTGGTGTAACTTAGCCTTTCTGAGTGCTTAATGACCATACTTAAAGCCCATACCGATTTGGTCAAGGGACCCAAGGGATAACTTTGTTCCTTGCCCTCAGAGGTCAACTAAGTCTCAGGGGACTCTGCATGGGGGCATCTCTTGAAATGTCCTGCAAATGTGGGTCACCAGCCTTCCTGTGTAGGGAGGTATTAGAGATTCACTAAGGGGACTTCAGCCAGTGTCCAATCTATAAAGAGGAAAGTCTGCTCATGCTTCAAAAAGGGAAGCCTGGTCTAGCAAGACCTGATTTTGTCCTGAAGTGGATGGAACTGGTAAATGAAAAGCCGAAAGGAGCCAAGAGCCAGGGGGCTCTCCCCTCGCCCCCCCCCAAAAAAAATGACTGAACCCTGAGGACCAGATCCTCAACTGACCTTAAGAAAACAAAAACTTTGGTTAATCTGGGCTAACTGTGTCATCTTAAGCATCCAAAAGGAAAGTATAACCAGAAATAAATAATCAGTAAGGCCTAAAAAATTGTATTTCAGATACAAATTTGAGACCTCAGTAAATAGACAAAAAGAAAGAAGAAAAAAGAGAGAGCACTGTTCTTTGGCCTGTGACATGACATCATCTTTCAGCAAAAAAGAAAAAAGACAAAAAGAAAATCCTCCAACTCAAGTGAATATATATATATATATATATAAGTATATAAGATATAGATATAGTATAATATGACAGTACAAGCTGGAGAGAACAACAACAAAAGAATTAGGGAAAAAACAGACTGAAATAGTGAAGTTCTCCCCAAAACAATAAGCCTCTGCTTTGAAAAAAAAAACCCTCTGGAAAGACTTGGAAAAAGATGCAAGACATGTATGGCAGAGTGCAGGAACTCAGGTGGGGTATGGGGCATGGAAAGGGAAGTGACTCTAAATTCAATTGAGAAATGATGTATGATGTATGGAAATAGCTTAATAACAATAATAAATTTTTAAAAAGAACATTTTGCTTAAGAAAAGAAATACTTCAGACACTGTGCCTGGAGCAATGGAGCTCAAACTGATCTGGAAGCCTCCTTTCTGAAGACCAATTGCCATATAATTACAAGATCCTATACAAACTGCTAAGAGGGAAATTCAGTCAATAATTTCACTCAGCTGTAAGTGGGACTGCAGTGTGGTGTTCAGTTCAGTGAGGTTAAGTCTGATTTGTATACTGTAAACATCTGAGCTGCTGTGTAGTTTAGTAGAATAGGGTTGTTTGCTAGGGCAGGAACAAGGGAAGCTCTTCAATAATTTTGTGACTCTTTCTTATGCAGCCTGGGAACAGAGTTGATAACAATGGAGAACAAGGTTTTCTTTCTTTTTTTTTTTTTAATTTATACTGAGAGCCAACAGAACTTGTGAAAAAAAGAATGAATCAGAGTAAGAAAAATCACTAGAAAAATTTGGTTTAAGAACTGAAAGCCATTAACTGAGATGGAGTAGCTATCAACAAAGAAGGATAGTGAAATCCTCAGTTTGGGATCTCAGTTTGGGATCTTTGTGGTTTATAGGATAATAAACAGAAGTATAACTTTTAGTTGTACAGTGGCTATTGGTCCATCAATGTATATGAACAGTAGCTAAAGGCATATTTCTAAATACAGTTACCAAGTGAATGAAGGTAACAAAAGTAGCTTGGGGATTTGCTCTGTTTGTGGCTCACAGTCTCTAAAACAGAGACACAATATAAAGGAAGCAGTAAAAAACTTGAGGAAATTTTCTTCAACAATGGAAAGAGCAGGCCTAACCTTGAATTCTTGTGTGTATTAGAGTACAGGACAGCTAGACTTGGATGTGCAAGAATACGTTTAGGAAACGAGATTTAGATTATCTTATTTAATCCACCATTGTCTTGGGATGTCAGATTGCTGTTTCCACACTGGGGATGAATTCATATTTTTTCATACTCCTTAACTTGTTTTTAAGTGACACAGACTGTCAACTCAATTTCAGGTGAAGATGGAACTTCATGAAAGACAGATTAGTATTATTAGCCTTGGCAAGGATTTTACTCAAATTCAACTTTAAATCTAAATTCTGGTAGAGTTTGGTTTACAATCATATCACCTATCTTTGAATCACAAAGTGTAATGTTAGTGTCACAAACTGCCATAAATTACTTTCATTTTAATAACAAATCTCTTTTATTTTCTACTAATATTTTCATCATCCTCTGAAAAAAAAGCATTTCAGTTACACCTATATTTCATTCTTATTTTATAAATACTACTCATGTTTTTTCAATTCCTGGTCAGAAATTCAATGATCTTCAGGCCATCTCCTTATAATCTCTCCTTCAAGTTATTCATATAAACATTCCATCTATTGAGATATATTTTGCACATGATCCCATGTGTCCTTTAACCCATTTTCCTGTCTCTAGTTTTTCAACAGTAACAATTATACTCTGCTTTTGTTTTATGTCTGCTGTCTCTTGAATTTGAATTGTTTTTCCTTCCCAAATGGCCTGACCAGTTTCTACTTACTTCTAAACATTTTAAATGTCACTAGTCTGTGGATCTTGTGCCCTTCCCCAAGATATTATAACACTTGCCACCACCTATAAAATATGAGCAATGATCTCAAAATTGCCTAAGTCTTTCCTTACATGTCTGACTTGGTTGAATAGCTGCTATTCTATGCTAATACAAGAACTTAGTCTTTCCTGAGAATAATTTTCTATAGTAGCATAAGTTTGAACTATTTCCATTTGTATACATATATATGCAGCTATAACTTTGTCACTAACATTTAATTTTACTTTAGTCTATGATTTTTAAATTAATTTCAATGCCCTCAAATTCAAAGATTTAAATCAGAATTTAATATTAAATAAAGCAACTAACAATTAATATTGAAATGTACATAATGTACTGTGAAGACTTCATATGTTGAACTGAAGGAGACACTGGAAAGTGGTATGAGATTCAGAGAACACATGCTTCTGCTAATGGTTTTTGTGTTGTTTTTAATACTAAAATACATTCACTAACAGCAGGGAATATTGGGGAATATTGGGCCTATCCAATATTTTTCTGTCAGTTAAAAAAATAGTCAACCAAATAGTACAAATTCAAAATGCCACCTGTTCAAAACCAATCACAAAAATATCTTTAGGAGACAAGAAAATGATTTTTTGACAATTTGGGAGTTTTAGTTTAAAAATTTGGGAATTTTTAAAATGATAATTGTTACTTCTGCCTATTTTCGTTTCCATTGTTTCATAAACAAACCAATTTCTTCTTGAAGTAATTCCAAGAAGAAAACTTTGTGCATGCTCAGAACATTTGTTCTGTTGATACCATCACATATTTTCTGCTTTGGCTTAGTTGCTTACTACAATTTGTTCTTCAGATACTGTTGTCTCAAGCTAATGCTGACTCACTTAGGGATTTATGTCTATGAGTCCTAGGTCAATTTCCCACAAGGAAGGGATCCCACACAACAGTGTAGGATTGACTTTTGGATAAATGATTTTGCTTAACCTTGTAAACAAAATTTAAACATATTTTGAATCTCTTGATTCTTGAATCTAAAAATACAGCTTTAATCCCTCATGACCCTTCCTTGTCCTTGACCCAAAATAATGTAGTGGGGTTTGTGTGTGTGTGTGTGTGTGTGTGTGTGTGTATGTGTATTATAAAATAAACAGCTAAAAGCAGGGAATATTTTCGGAAACTAAAGGGATTATTCCATTTTATTGTGTATTTTCTTATATATTTCTTATATATTTCTTGTATATTTCTTGTATATGTTATTGTATATATTATGGTATAACATCTGTTTTTGGTTTCCTATAGTGCTCTAGGTCAATAAGAATCAGAAAGGAAAATAATTTACTGATAAGGATTGGTATACTGGATGTATAGTTTCAGTAAATAGAGTGCAAGGCCTATGTTCAAGAGCAAAGTTCCAGAAGGAATCTGAAGGAAGGGGTTCTCAGAATAGTTCAAGTTGTTCTTTTGGATGAAATGGGTGCTAAGTCTGTCTTTTATACAGGCACCGTCACACCTTAAAAC
This sequence comes from Rhizomys pruinosus, assembly GCA_009823505.1. NCBI lineage: Eukaryota > Metazoa > Chordata > Mammalia > Rodentia > Spalacidae > Rhizomys > Rhizomys pruinosus. Next base: position 3,389,980 of record VZQC01005063.1, on the reverse strand, counting down.
AAAAACCTATTGTGGACATTGCTTCATAGAATCTCTACTTTAATCCTTCATAGGAGCTGCCACCAATTTACCTTTTTACACTCATATGTTGAGTCAGTCATAGGTGTTCCCGGACTTGAGGCCTCATTCTCTGGCTATCTGTTTGCTAGCACCCCTGTCAAGTTCCTTGGAAGAAGAGCACTACATGCACACACACATTGCAGTATTTGATTGTTTTATGCCTAATAGAAGCTTTACTATGCGTTTCTGTTAACCATATTCAAGGACTCTCTGTTTCTCCCTGGATTTATTGACTCAGAATCCATGAGAACTTGATAAAGGATTTGGGGTTCTCAGAGGTCTAGAGTCAAAGATACATGAAATCTCCAGTTTTAAAATTTTAGAGGCATATTCTAACTGAAGCCCACAGAGAATAAGGCTGCCGAGCTCATGGGTGAATGCTGAGCTTCAATAGGTGAATACAGGTCAAAGACACTCCTTGGCTGAGCTCATTATCCCACAGCCCAGAGTGCTGGGCTTGAAGACTGTCCTCATTCCCCCTTTGACATTGAACCTCAGAACTGAGACATCCTTGTAAATTGTTACAGGTCAGAAGTTCTCCATCAGATTTGGGTAGATTGGTGGACCTTATTTGAAAAGCCTTGGTTGCAAAGAGGAAGAGAAGTAAGCTCTTTTGATTTGAGGGTAACTGTAAGTGCAGTATGAAAGTGAGGCCTTGGCTGCTGACAGCCACATCTTAAAGTTTTTTGTTGCTGTTATTGTTGTTTTATCCCTTATCAACTTCTAATGTTAGAATTTTGAGAAAAAAAACCCTGTTCTTATTATTATATTTATTTGCTTTCAAGAAAATACAGTACAAACATACTAATAGTCATCAAATAATCAGTTTCAACTGCATAAATGGTCAGTATTTCTATTAACATCATCAAAAAATTCTGAAAATTAAGATGTTCTCTATTTTTATATTTATGATAATGAAGGCTTTAAAGTTAACATTTTTTGAGGACCAGCACCTTCCTGAAAGCTTAAATATATACTATGCAGTTCTGTCATAATTTATTAATTATTACTAATTGTTATTTGTTGATATGCATTTGACTGTAAACAATCGGAATATACCAGGGTGTGTGGCTTGTGTTTTTTTCAGGCAAACAAATGGTGGAAGAACCAAAAGTGGTGCAGTCAATTGTACAATATGGTCTCAGAATATTGCTATAATTCTCAACTGAAGTCTCTTATCTTATAACTTTATCTTATTTTATATTTGTGTTTATCCAGTATGATAAACAGGAAAGAGAATCAATCCCAAGAAAACTGAAAATATAAGCCAACTTGGGATCATGAACTGTAAAGTGCTTTGATGTAACTGGAATTTTTGGTAGCAAACAAGTGAATACATCATGGCTTTTCCATAGTTTTTAATAGTTCATGAGTATTTCTTTGTCAAAATTCACTTAAGATGATAGAAAGTATTGTATGCCAAAAGCAACATTTTCTGAAAATATATTTTTATATTAAAGAAAGAAAATGCATAATTATTTGTATGGTCTCTAAATTTTGTGCATTGCTTTAAGACATGTGATTTTGTTTTGTTTGTGAGGCCAATGTGTCCATAGTATGCTTGTAATACATGACTAAGAAGACCTGCAATCAGAGTTGGAAATCTTTTTTCATTCTTGTTCTGTATTTATTCATTTTTTTCTCAGCAAACTAAAGTTCCAAGAATAAGCAAGCTGAATTAATGATCTTTTAAACACTAAAAAATATTTTCTGTCATAAACATTGTAACATTCATTTTTGAAAAAGTGAATATGTGGCATTTAATGATTCAGAGTTCCCTAACAAAAGCACTATCTCTTCAGTTTTGGGATCTGTCTGACAAAAGGATCATGTATGTTGAGAGGGTCAAGCTAAGTTTCATTCTGTACATCAGGTAATGAACTGCATTCTCCTTTTCTCAGTTCCAATAAAATAACTTTGGGAGGATCCTAATATGCAAGTTAATTGTCCTACTATCAATAATTAGACATTCTTTTCTATAAACAGAGTTGGCTTCTAAATTGTGCAATGATGACAGGCCAAATGACAAGAATGATTATTTGTTTTTTGGTCTTTTTGAGACAGGGTCTCCCTGTATCTCTTGGTGTCTTGGAGCTCACTCTGTAGACCAGGCTGGGCTTGAACTCACAGAGATCCGCCTGCCTCTGCCTCCCAAGTGCTAGAATTAAAGGCGTGTGCCATCACACCCGGCTACTATTTTTAAAGAACAGAAATCACAAAAGTAGAAGACACAGATATCAAAAGCAGATCAACAAATTCAAATAGCTCAGAGACAAAAGGACAGAGTACATATTACACTACTTTTACGTCTCATGTTTTATGTTGATAATTTCAATTGTACAATTTTTTTTAATAAACAGTATTTGATGCTAGCAAGTGAGCTTAGGTAGAAATGGAAAAATTTAAGGAAAGAAATTTGGAGTAATACTTTCCTGTTTATATGTCATATATATATATGTTTTCTAATTTATACACCTCATTTGAATTGCTATCCATAACATATATGTATACATATATGTGTTTATGACAGAAGAGGAATAATAAAACAATAAAAGAGGAAATCTGGATTTGTTCTGTAAACCTGTCAAATTTGAGATGCTCAGAAATAGGCTTGAAAATATATTTGTATTCAACATTGCACATTCAGTTACCTACAGAAATAAATTATGTATGGTTGATGATCTGATTTATAAGCTTGCCAGCAGAGTTCAGGATCAATGTTTCAGAAACAAAATGACTGTCACATATAAAAGAAGAAAGTTATGTTAAAAATTAACCAAACCTTTTAGTGATGTTAAACCATACATGTCAAACCTAGAATGTTCATATCAAAGTTTAAACCACAGTGTGAATATTTTAAAAAAATATTTTAAAATATAAATTTGTAGGTGCATTTAAACTCATTTCAAGCTTGTGGGGAGAGATAGAATATTTTTAGGTTCATTATTTGCCCTTAGAAGTGATTGCTTTCTGAAAGTAAATGTTTTACTGACAATTCTGTTTAAATAAATATGCATAAAATCCCTTTAAATTAAAGGTATTAAGCATGTAAAGCTGATCTATACATATAAATGGAAACACTTTTTATAAGAGGTCTGTAAGAGCTTCTTCTTTGAACTACGTGATTTTTGGATAGACTATTTCTTATTTTTTTAGCAAATAAAATTCTGGAAATGAATGAAGCCTCCAAATATTGAAAGTGTGATATGACATTTGGTGGAAGAAATTTAGTGATAAATAGGGGTGCTATGATTTAGGGTCATTTCGCCATTTTCATTTTCCAATTTCTTTTCACTGGTTTAGCAAAGATTCAACATTAAAAGTGAAAAATACTCTAGCAATTTTCCACAAGGTACTGAAAAATGTGGTAATTCTTTTGAAGCTGATGTTTTCCTAACTAAAAGCTGTATTTATGTCTTATATTGGAAAATACTCCTTTGGTCCCCTTACTGGGGAAGGCCACTCCAAGAATCATTTCATTCTAACTACTGCTTCCAACAGAGCAGCATTTGTTCTGAAATGACATGTTATCATTCTTTCAATTTCTAATTTCCAATGATGTGATTTTCTTTCCATCAAATCTGTATTTCCCCCAAACTTATAGTTTTGGTATTTGTCAAGAATACACACATTTTAGGTGCTGAAGAGATGGCTCATTGGTTAAGAGTATTTGTTGCTCTTGGAGAGGACCCAGCTTAAATTCCCAGAAGCCACATTGTGGCTCACCATCTTTAGCTCTATTTCCAGGGAAATCTGATGCCCTCTTCTGACCTCCATGGACATTGTACAGTACAGGTGTACTTGCATGCGTTCAGTCAATTACTTGTACACATAAAATAAAAATAAGAATAAAAAAGGATACATATATTTCAAGGTCCTCCACTTTAAAAAGAAAGTTCTTCAATGGAAAAATATTTTTTATGTTAAAATCAATTAAGTGAATTTTTTCTGAAGTGGATTTGAAAATTAATTTTTTGCCACTTTGAAAGTTCTCAATTATGTTATTCACCTTTTCTATGAAAACATTTACACATAAACTTTGTGCATGTGTCATGTGCATTCATTTTGGCATGCATGTTCACATGTGCATGTGACAGTGGGAACATGTACATCTCATGTCTGATTAAATTACTCTCCATCCAATATATTGAGGGAGCATCTGTCACATGAATTCAGAACTCAATAATTTGACTGGTTTAACTACCTGGCTTTCTTGTCTCTACTTTCAGCATATTGGGATTAGAAGTGGTCTACCATGCCCACCCAAGATCTATGTTAGTGTCCTGATCCAAACTCCAGTATAGACAATAGGGAAGCAAGCACTTTACCCACTGTGATATCTCCCAGATGCTGTAACCAGATGCTTTAAATAAATAATGGTCTTTTACCATATACACTACTTTAGTAAAATGATGTATTTGTAATGAAGGCCCTAGTGAACACATTGGTCACTGTGCCATATAAAGTCCTGAAAGTCAGGTTTTCAATTGGAATTCATCACTTGCTTATAACATGAGCGCATAACAGGTGCTGAGTAAATGTACAATGAATTGCATTAAATGTCATCACCTAGCCTTCAAGGAAAAGCCATCACTTTTTTTCTCATCAAATGAAAGAGCAAATGTCACAAGATGATATGTCAATAACTAAAGTAGGAAACTGTGAAGTTTTTCAGAACTTCATTCTAAATATACCTCTGCCTTTTATATTATGATAAATTGGGAGATAGGTTTCATGTAACTTGCCAGAATGTATTTCAGTTTACTATTAGTAGATTTTGAATATCATCAATTTGAAGTGAGTTTCATGCTCACAGTAAAAAAAAGTATTAAATATTTACTTAATAATATGTGGAGACTTAATAAATCAAGTAACTGTTTTGGTAAGCTTCAAAGTTCTGGCTTTTTTCCACAACAGATGGGTTTTAGAGTTCTCTGTGAAGTCCCCTCTGAAATTTTGCACAAAGAAAAACTATAAAACTATTGAAGTTATTTGAGATAAATTGAGGATAATGTTTTTTAGTGAAGTAAGTAAATGAAATTTTTCTTCCACCCAAAATATTTTTGAAAGTAGGTCACTATCAAAGTACAGGCTGATCTCAAACTCACTGTGTATCCTAAGATTCAACATATGGTGATCTTCCAGCCTAATGTTCCTGGTTACTGTGATTACTGGTATATGCCATCATGCCTGACTTACAGACTAATTTAAGAAAAAATTGCATCTAATGGAAAAAGAGGCACTAGGTATCTGAAGTAAAGAAAATCACTATTAGAACTTAAATTCTGTTTAAAAGAAAAGTTCTGTAAATACACTTACTAAATGTTAATAAAATTAAATAATATGAATCATGATAATAGTTCTGAAGTTATCTATGTTATTGAATCTCATTGTCATTACTATATAACGAAAAGATATAGCATGAAGATTATAAAATGAAACTAGAACGGTGTTTAGATACAATCTAGTTGTAAAATGGTTATATTTATTCTTATATTAGTTAATCACATGATTGCACAGCTATTAAATTATAACATTTGTGCATTAGATGATGTTTCAAATTAATTTTTAAATATAAACGCATTTCTGATAATGTACCAATTAGGCAGGCTCTATTTCTCTGTTTTTAACATTTAAGAACTAGGCTTTCTACTGCCTGTCTGTATTCATATCTGACCTCAGAAAAACAAGAAATCAGTTCAGGTCTTTTCAGAATAGGAAAAAGTACCAGAAACATTGAATCAAAATATTGGCATATATTCAGTCTTACAATCATGCTTTTGCTCTTCCTAGCTAGAAAATATTACACTACATCTACCTGAGACAGAACAGCAGATTTCCATACATTTTACTCTTAAAATTACATAATCATTGATATAATATTTATCTTTAAATATAAGTTATTGTCTAGCATTATAAACTTCAAAATAAGGTGAATGAATTGATTCTCAAATCTCCCAAATTCATTTTTATGTAATATTATTCAACCTTTTAGTAACATAAGACATTTTGTATTCTATAATTTATGGAGAATTTCATAAGTTCCTGTTATCCAACATTTAGATTTCCTCTTGTCACATTCACATCTCATTTTCAGTGCAATTTATTGACTTCTCCAACTGTAGAGTATATGAACTCAGCATCTTGAGTCTTTGTAAGAGGCCTCTTACTATTATGAGTAGATTCTATTCATTCAAGGAATCTCACAAGTCACCCTCTTTAAATGACCTTTCCATTTTTTTACTATAATGTCTACAACTGAATATATATTTTCCTTTGATGTGAACTACACATCAGAATTACTGTCTGTATACGGTTTATTGAAACAGAGGCAAAACTAGAGCAAAGTTAATATTTTAGTATTCAAACTACAATTTCCAGAGCAAGATTTAAACTATATATTTTTGTTATTATTTGCATATAAGGACTGTAAAGGAAATTGTAACATTGGGGAGAGATTTCCAACATTTCCTTTTTCTTTTTGTCTACTTCTTCTCTCCATAGAAGAGACATGGCATCTGACATTGCTTTTCTGGGCACTGACACAAAATGCTCTTTTAGTCTGATGGTGACTCTTATCACATACCACACAATGTCAGACAAATCAATGAAAATATTATTGAAGCTTGGACTGAAAAATAAATTGATCCAAAATAAACCCTACTAACCATAAGCTGTCTTTTATACAGATGCTTATGCAAAATGATAGGAAGATTAACTAATATGATGAGTAAATATTTCCTGGAATCAAATGGTACACAATATTTTTGTTGTGTCCAGTTGAGTTTCTAATAGTATATGACCAAATTATAATTTTAGACGTTCTCTATAATTATAATCTTAATGTGTTCTTCAATAGCCAATCAAATAAAGACATCAGGATAGCACTTGTCTAAGCATTTGACTTCTTAATGTATTGCCCTGAACAGCAGATAACCAATCTGTTTCAAACCTTGTCCCATTTTCAAAATGCATCTGGATTTGATCATTTTTATTTTTCCTATTTTCTGTCAGATTAAGATCCAAAGGTACTATATAGGTCCCAGAATAGTTGCTCGATGCTTCTATTGAGCAAATAATTTTTCATCTAACAGCCACAGCATTTGTTACAATCTATGTGCTATCATTATGGTTTTTAACCATTGGGTTATTTTAGTCCATACATTAAACAACTTTAAAAGTCAGAAACTATAGTGTATATTAGAACAGGACCTGGTCTTTAAATAAAATATCCTAACTTAAGGAATGAATGTTATATTTCTATAACTTTTCCACTAAAATATTAAAATCTTTGTTGTTCACTGAGGTTTTCTTTCTTTCATTCAAAGCTGTAAAGAAAAAGTTTAACCTATCATTGGAGATAATACAGAGAAATGTTAGAAAACCAGCCATTTAAATATGTTCAGGTTTGTCTAAGAATAACATATTATGTGCATTGCTCAATTTATATTTCAATTTTTAAAACATTCAAGACTAAATAATACATTTAAAGATGCTGATTGGATAATAACAATAGAGTGATATTTAAATCCAAAATTCCACAGTAAAATGTCCCCTTAGGTACTGCTTAAGCTTTAATTAAAACTATTTCATAAATACAGAAAAGAAATTTCCCCAGCGGTACCTGAAACTCAGCATTTTCTTAAAGGTTTTCTTATTTCAAATTGCTGAAAGAGCTAAAATTATACTTATGCTCCATGGCTAGTTTTAAATTACAGAATTATTTTCACTCACTAAAACAGTTTAGAAAGAATATAGAGTATCACAATCATGAAATTAGCAAAGCTTATTCAAAAAATTATATAAGACAACACTAATGCTTTACAATACATAGCACAAAGTCTGCACACGACTCCCCAAAGATGCTGTTGGTAGTTAGAAATCTAAACAGCTTTCAAACTGGAATAAAATTTCATACAAATGCTTATGTCTCTAGGCATTTCAGAGCAATATGGTAGGTTTTATTTTGTTCAATTCAGGTTATATAATGCAAAACATGCATTTCCATCACTGTGTGAAGCCAAGCCTTAGTAGATTTGTGTTTGGAGACACAAACCAAGCACCTGGAAAAAGGCAAAGTGCAGACCCATTTATACCTGGTTTCTTGGCCTTTTTGGAGCTGTCCATTTCCAGGTCCTTGTTATACTCATCCTTAAATCATCACATGCTCTTCCATGGTCTCCCACCCATTCGCTTTCTTTAGCTCTAAATACTGCCTTCGATGCAGAGCTATAAGAGGTAACACATAATCAAATATACCTTCCACACCTACACTTTTGCTAACTGATTATTAGAAAGCTGTTGTTTGTTAGAAATTGCCCGTGTTTTCATAAATTCACAAGTGATATTGAATATTATCTCGTCATAACTTCATACATGAAATGAAGGTATTATTTGCTAGTTAAATTGAGCTCTAGAACCACGAATTGCTTTGTAGTATCATCAATTTTTCTTAATAAAATTGGGTTAAGGGGCTGGAGAGATAGCCTAGCAGTTAAGAGCACCAACTGCTCTTGCAGAGGACCCGGGTTCGATCCCCAGCACCCACAGGGCGGCTAAGAACCGTCTGTAACTACAATTCCAGGAGAACTCCAGGTCCAGGGAAATCCAAGACCCTCTGCTGACCTCTGTGACATTGCACGACTACATGCAAACAGTACATGCGTACACATATAAAAATAAATAAAATTAAAAAAATAAAATTGGGTTAAGAAAGAAAAGTAAAAACAAAACAAAACAAAACAAATATGAGACTGCTTCTTTTACTACTGATCTTTAATTGGAAGTAACCCTGGAAATAGTCTTTTGAATTACATAGAAGAGTAGTAGAGATTCATCTCAAGATAGAAGTTAAGTGCAGCAGCTTTTCATTTTAATATTGTAGGCAAGTTAATTGAGAATGATTATCCTAGTAGTGGGTAAGGGGGACTGCAGAATCTTGCTTGATATCCTGTCAAAGTTTACAGGGTATTCTATAGGACTGTGGATCTTTGAAACACAGTACTATATACCTGAACTTACTTTATTAGAGATAAAACTTAACTATAAGGATGGAGGTAGGAATGCTTCTCCCTATTTTTTGGCTTTTTTTTTTTTTTTTTTTACTCAATATCATTTTATTTTAAAATAAGACATAGGTGTTACATGATGAACATAATTTTATATAAAAAATCTTTGTATTTATAAGCAAAATATACTTTTGGAATTTATCTGAACTAGTCATAATTTATATACTTAAATTTAAAATTCCAACTAGAGAATGAATGATTATTCATTTGACACTTGGTCTTCTTGCATGACAGAATGATTCTCTTCAATACTCCTGTATTTCATTAGATATACTCTACTTAAATTCTTTTTATTATCTTAAGGATGAAAAGACATTTGTACAGAAGTACCCAGTAGTAGAAAATACAGATTTTTCTTTAGACCAAGATGAAGAGACAGAATTCAACTAAGATTTAGAGGAAAGCATAAAATTCTATGTTTTCCACCCCTCAGATTAACTGAAATTTGAGCAATAGTAAGTGAAGCTTCTCCATATGCTACCTAAGGGAGAATAACCTTCCTTGCCATTGTCAAGGGCCGTTAATAACCTTGAAATTTGGTTTACGCGCATCAACTGTGCTTTTTTACTGTATAAGTATTTCCTTGAGGCAATGTGATCTGATTTAGGCAGAAGCAATACCCTAGTTAGTAACTGGATTGGTAATGTTACAAGCTGTTGAAGATTTCAATTAAAAAAATTCATTGACTTCTCAGATTAGCTTCCATTCTGGAGCATACTCACTTCGCTTCTGTAAGGCTAACTCATCACTGTGGTTTTTAGGGTCCTGTCATTTCTTTTTTTTTTTTTTTTTTTTTTTTTTATTGGTGTATGAGTGTACTGTCTGCATGTAGGTTTGTGCACCCGTGTCGTGCAATGCCTCGGCGGTCAGAGGTCAGAAGAGGGTCTTGGATTCCCCTGGAACTGGAGTTCTCCTGGAATTGGAGTTACAGACGGTTCTTAGCCGCCATGCGGGTGCTGGGGATCGAACCCGGTCCTCTGCAAGAGCAGTTGGTGCTCTTAACCGCTAGGCTATCTCTCCAGCCCTGGGTCCTGTATTTCTCTGTGCCTTGGTGCTATGGGTATTTGTATGTTTGTTACTTTTGTGCTGTAGGTGGTACATCCTTCCTAAAAATATTCACTGCCTCAAGTATTCATGTTGTGTAGAGACTGGTTATCAGTTTTCCTGTAGGTTTGACAAGATGAACTTGAAAAATTATTTTCATGTGGCAAATAGTTCATCCATGATAATTATTTGAACTATAATACAGAACTGACTTGTGGGTATAAAAATGAGGTTTACTAAAAAAAATTTTAAAAATGAGGTTTACTGAAGAACAAGGTACTTGATTAGAAGAAAGGAAATACGAGACAGTCAAGGTCTGTTATCTTCCCATTTGAAATTGACATGAAAGGTATATGTGTGGATTTTACTTTTCAAAGTTTTGATTGACATTCAAGTCAGTTCTCCAAGTAATTTTGATATTCAATTGTTCTAAATGTAGAATTCAAACCTCTAGAATCATGTGTTTACTTTACAGTACAAGCATTTTATTAAAAATCATTGAGGCACATAAATCACAACATAAACAAAAGTGAGTTAGAGCAGTTACCAATATTATACAAAAGAATAAATACAATACTTATATTTTATTTAGTTTACAATATGTAAATATATGCTAATTTACCAATCTCCAGATATAGATTTAAGATATTGTCTTTAGTATGTATGGCAGCGTGCATGAATGGGGTGGGATGGGGAGCTTGGAAAGGAAAAAGTGTCTAAATTTGTCTGAGAAATGATGCATGAAATCCACAAAACATCAATAAAGAATATTTTATTAAAAAAGATATTTTCTTTAAATAAAAACATTATTCCAATTATAATTATTTGATTATTATTTCTTCATATATACCTAATGCCTCATAGTATTTTTGCTGTTTCAAATTATTTAATATTCAGTAAAAATAGAACTATTAAACAATCTCATGTTTTAAAATTTTATAATTTTTCCATTATATTTTCTTTGATTTTTATAGTATTTTCTTTTTTTATTTTAATTTTATTTATTTTTGTATGTGTATGAATGTACTGTCTGCATGTAGGTCTGTGCACCCGTGTCGTGCAATGCCGCGGAGGTCAGAAGAGGGTCTCAGATTCCCCTGGAACTGGAGTTCTCTTGGAATTGGAGTTACAGACGGTTCTTAGCCTCCATGTGGGTGCTGGGGATGGAACCCGGGTCCTCTGCAAGAGCAGTCGGTGTGCTCTTAACTGCTAGGCTATCTCTCCAGCCCCTATAGTATTTTCTTATCGTGATTATCCTGTACTTAAAGTACACTACACCAAATATGAATCTTTAATGACTAAGTTTTTCCTAAACATTTAGATTGGCTTGGATAAGATTAAGTTTTATTATTTATTCAATAACCTCACATTAAATTATATGTAGGAATATGAAAACAAAATATAACACACATGAAAAGTTTGGATAGAAAGTAAATGGATCCTGAGTAAGCATGAAATTAAATTTCTGGAAATTAAATTATTGGGCAAAATACAATGGATGCTACAGATGCAAAAAGGTTGCTTGACTCAATATATTTTATCATAGATATGAAAAGTAACTGTTAATCCAGAAGGAGGATTAACGTATTTTGGAAGGGCAGTATTTATTTTGTCTGATGGCTTCTACAGTTGAAATTGTTGTTTCTTTATAATCATGTAGAATCTTACAGGCCTCCAGGACCCTGCTCATATGAACTTACAGCAATGGCGACAACATGTACAATAGTCATGCAAACACAATCAGACAAAAGCCAGCACAGAACTAAGGAAAAGAACAGGAGGCCATTTGGTGAGGAACTCTTGGGAGCTGATTGTGGGAAGATCCAGTTTGAATAAGGGGCTAGTTCTGAGCTAGCACCCCTCAGAGAACCGTGTAGGAGTCATGGGGCACCTCTGACCCTGCCCCAAGAGGGAACAAGCAAAGTGGCTCGGGCACATAATGCTAGGTGGAGCAGTAGTGCAAAATGGGGTTTGTGATTTGGGAGCTGAAATTGGTTTGCTTATAAAAGTGAGTTGCAGCAGGCAATAAAGCAAATTCCCCATTACCATAATTAAACAGAATTTCTGGCCATTATTTCTGCATGTAGGCTGAAGCAGGCCTGGATTTCAAGTGTCCTTGGCTAGTGGGCTGGATGGCAGTCTATCAGATCACCAGGCCAGGTATGCTAGTGTGTGGTGGATGGTACCATGGGGCTGAATGGAGCCCTATCATGTCACCAGTTGTGAAGTGAATTGTGAGTAGGTGTAGGCTGAAGATAAGGCGTTAGCCATCAGCCTGAAACTCCTGTCCAGAGACCAGCAGTCTTTGAGCAGATGGGAAAGCATGGCCAAAACGGGAAGCGTTCTGCTTCCCAGACTAAGGACCTGAGTTGGAATTACCTCTCAGGTTAGGTTATGAAAGTAACCAACTGACCTCTGCACCAAGGGGTCAGTTCCCTACAGTGACTGCAGGAGGTCACTGTGCAACCCTTCCATTAGCAGGACAGCACTGTACCTGCTAGTAGCAAGAGAACTTCCTGCAGCTGATTATTGTAGTTAGGGAGAGTTAATCTCTGAGTGGCTCCAGATGACTTGCCTAAACTCCAGTGGATGAACTCAAACATAGGAATATCTGGCTACACAAACTTGACACAATAGGCCCTAATATATATGACAGAATACATAAAATCTCACTGGGGTTATAGGGGCTGCAGATAGGGGAGGAGGTCTAAATATGATTAAGATATATATATAGTGCATACATTTCAAAAAATATACATAGAGAAAATAATTGTTCTTTCCTAAAGATCAAATACAAATGTATGAATTTGGAATAAAGCATAAGTATTCATCCCAAATTGCTTTTTCTTTTTTTAAATTTTTATTTATTTATTTATTTATTTATTTATTTATTTATTTATTTATTTTATGTGTATGAATGTACTGTCTGCATGTAGGTCTGTGCACCCGTGTCATGCAATGCCGCAGAGGTCAGAAGAGGGCGTCAGATTCCCCTGGACCTGGAGTTCTCCAGGAATTGGAGTTACAGACAGTTCTCAGCTGCCATGTGGGTGCTGGGGATCTAAGCCGGGTCCTCTGCCATTGTGGTGGGCACACCTTTAATCCTAGCACTTGGGAGGCAGAGGCAGGCGGATCTTTGTGAGTTCAAGGCCAGCCTGGTCTACAGAGTGAATTCCAGGACAGCGGGGGTATACAGGGAGACCCTGTCTCGAAAAGACCAAAAAAAAAAAAAAAAAAAAAAAAAACCTGTCTGAACCAAATTGCTTTTCATACCTCCTTCTATAGAACATGAGAAAAACACACAAACCAATATTAAAATACTAAGTACTTACTTCATGCTTAGTTTTTATTCTGTCCTTGCAAAAATGTAGTATAATCAACAGCTACAAACAATCCAGAACATTTTCCTGACTCCAATGATATGGTAACCTATTTTTTAGAAGGTGGAAAGAATGCTTAAGGGATCAAGCAATGCTGACGGGTGCCTGTTTTTGCTGAGATCCTTTAGTTTATATAATTTAGATGTATTTCTTTTCAATATATACTGTACGAGATAGTGTAGGGTATAATTGTAATTCATTTAAATGTCATTAAATTAAGTAAATTTTGGGACTGGAGAGATGGCTCAGCTGTTAGGCACCCTGGCTGCTCTTGCAAAGGACTTCAGTTTCTATTCTCAGTCCCCACATGCCAGCTAACAGAAATCTGTAACTCTAGTTCCAGACAAATCTGACATACTTTCTGACATTGACAGGGATTGCAGGACACAAGTACATTTGCATACATGCAGGAAATATACTCATGCACATAAAACAAAAATAATAAATAGTATGTTTTCCAAACAATCATTTTTCACTTCAGAATCCTTTGTTCTCAATTTCAAATAAAAAAATGTAACTGAGTAAAGAAGTTCTGTTGTTTCTTTCTAAAACTGTATATCAATTGTCTGGTACATCTTTTGGTGTAGAAATTTGTTTTATATCAACATTTCATTCAATTAAAAACACATTAAATTATTTTAAGTGATTCTAAAATTGTGCATATATCAGCTTGAATATAATTATTAATTACATATACATTTATAACTGTGATCTCATGTGGTTTAGACACATGTGAAACTTGTGTACAAGTTAGTGATTGTTGATTGTCATTTTATCAAATGGAAACCTAAAATCAAAAGAATTATTTTCCCTAATAATTTGACTTCTTTATCTACAATTTCCTTTTTAAATTTTGAAATCTAAATACTCAATCGTTTTTTCTTTAAAACAAGTTTTCATTTAAATTTTTCCTACATTTCTCTACTAAAAGTTCTAAGTAGGAAGCCGGGCATGGTGGCGCACACCTTTAATCCTAGCACTTGGGAGACAGAGGCAGGCTAATCTCTGTGAGTTCAAGACCAGTCTGGTCTACAGAGTGAGTTCCAGGACAGCTGGGGCTACAGGGAGACCCTGTCTCAAAAAGACAAAAAAAAAAAAGTTCTAAGTAGGAGAAATGTCAACTGTGTGTTCTCTAGTGAAAATCTGTGACTAGACCTCGAGTTCTCAGCTATCCCTCTCTTCAATGTATTCTAGTAGACAGTACAATCTGCTTTGTTTCATGCACGTTCTGTCCCACAAATATTGAAGTATTTCTGGGTCGAGAAGCTATTTATTCATAGCATATTCTCACATCACCCAATTTGGACACTATATTGAGCTGTTAAAAATAACATGCTCAATTTTTAAAAGTCTGAATTATTTTTAGAATTATTAGGTTTATACTTAATGAGCTGATGAAATTACACCTCAATCCATGTTAGGCTCACTAGTTATGCACTTGGTTTCCTCTGGAAAATTAAAAGTTTGAACAAACACACTGTTCAGGGACACCATCATATAAATTTGGTTGTTAGATATCTGCTGTTATCCATAAATCAGTCTGAAAACCACTGATCTATGTTGCAGAATTTCAGTTCTCAATTTGTTGGAAGTACAGCTACAAACCAAACATTGTTCCATTCATCTTTTTCAATTGAAAGCCTCCTTACATTAGATGAAATTTGTTCTTAATAATTATTACAATGTATGTATCATTAAATATAAGAGAAAAATAATTGTGCTTTGTATAAGTTACATGAATGGGTGATTGGTGCAAAACTTTACAGTGTATTAAATAATATCCAACTTCTATCATTCATTACTTATGTCATTTTATTTACTTTAGTGACAGTGGCAAAAGGTTAATATAATCAGTATGTTTTAACTCATTTTCATTGTTTTGTATTATACCAGTTATGCTCTGTTCAGTCTCAGAAATTCTGAAATAACCTAGGTAACTATTTAACCTTTAAGAAGTGCTTAAATTACTGTTCATCTAGGAAAGTGACAGAAATGGATTTTTCTCTTCTAAGATCTATGGCCTCTTCAACCATGTGTTTATGCCTATGCTGATAGCACCACACAAGAATTCCTTCCTTTTGAGTAAGCCTTAAGTCCAATTACATAGTTATTGATTAACCCAGAGATAAAAGTGCCACTGTTACATCAATAGAAATAATTTGGTAGGACAGTCTTTGTTGTGATTCATAGATGTTACAGATGGGTATAATCATTGATTGGCTTTCTCCCATGACAGCTTGTATAGTATCTTCTGATACTAGGAAAGCAAATCTTTGGGAATGAGGCTTCCAGGTCAGTTCCAGATCAACTGCTCCAAGACCTTTCTTTGAAGTATGTCCTGTTTTAAGGAATTCAGTCTTTTAAGTTCTGAAGGGCAATCAAGGGTTATGGAAATAGCCTATATAATTTTGGAAGTCTCTTGGGCTACCATGACCAATAACTCAAAAGTTTTCCCTTTTTACGTTTGCACTGGGATTTTTGTTCTTATAGCATAAAAAGTATCCCTCACCAACTCATCAACAAAGGCTATTTGTGAAAAGATGAAGAACAGTACAAAGTTCCACAGTTGGTAAACTTAATTTTTTGATTGGAGAGACAGTAAACTTGTCATATTGGAGGGAGTAAACTTGCCCAGTCTGCTCTGGTGTACAAGGTATGCAATCAAAACTAGGACCATCAATGTGCAGGTGGAAGGGTGGTTTGACTAATTCTAGCTAGCTTATGAGGCTAGTCCATTGCTGGAACAGAGAGCTCTGGGCTTAGTCCTAGGGAAGGTATGGGTGTCAAAGGAGTGTTTGGGGTCCTGATCAGCTACACAGGCTAGTCCAGGGCTCACTAGCAGTGGGTTAAGGGGCCTTCTCTAAAAAGAGAAGATGTTGAAGGACTGAATGCAGTTCTATCTCATCAGAGTGGTCTGGGTTTGTTTTTAGAGTTTCATACATGAGAACTGTAATTGGATTCTTTCCACCCTTCATAGTTCCCCTCCAGTAATTCTCATGCCTTCCTTCTCCCTCAAAATTTCTTGTCCTCCTCTCTGATATTATTTTACACATACATATATATATACATTAATAAATATGCATATATATGTAGTACAGAGTCCATTTAGTGGTGATTTTGAGTACCTATGTTCAGGACTGACCACTTGGGATGTTCTCTCATCATCCCTGGAGGAAACTGATTCTCCTTCCTTCAGTAACCATAGATGGTCTTTAGCTCTTCTTCTTGAAACATAACCTGTTTGACTTTCTCCTACCAACCTTTCTTGTCAAGTGGTGTTTGTCATCATGCAGATCCTGTTAGACTACCATTCTGTGAAGATTTCATTGGTATAGTTTTCCTATCATGTCTAGAATGCATTAACTATCAGCAGATGTCATAGTCCTCTGAGTCTTAAATTCTTTCTGCCCCCTCTTTTACAATGTTTCTTGGTGTAGAAGATGATCTGAAAATATATTGCTTAGAGAAGGACACCTCACAGTCACTTTATTTGTATTGTGACCAGTTGTGGACCTTTGGAATAGTGCCCAAGTGTTGCAAAGAGAAGCTTCTTTGATGAATGAGAGGTACACTTATCTGTAATATAACAACAAAATCGCATTGCCAGGCAACATAAACCTCTTTTTCAAGTAAATTTTCAAAGTAGTCTGAGACACTCCACAAATACACAGGCTATTGCCAAAATCATTGCCTCCAAGAATTTGAAGGTAAGATGTAATTGTCGAAGACAGAGCATATTTCAGACACAGACCTTGGAGCAACTAAGCTGGCACTGACATGGAAGCCTCTTCCTCATGACTTTTTTTTTTTTTTT